>BQNB010104666.1:0-23770 GCA_026074375.1 Tanacetum coccineum | reverse complement strand
GCTATAACAATGAAGTCAAAATAATAAAAGCCCTCCCAAACGTGGCGGATACAAGAATTATGATCAACATGTTTAAGTTTGCATTAGAAGTCCCATCACCATCATTCATCATGTTAATTTTGGGAGATGCAGACTTTTGTGGGGCCTTTCAATGCCTAGGTCAATTGGGGTATGCCACGATTCATATTTACCCAAAGAATAGAGTCGCATCAGCATTGAAAAAATCAAGCGATTATATTTTTTTGTGGGAGGCATTGTATAATGGACAAGGTTTGGGAAACAATGACTGGTGTGGGACCGAAACATAACCCTCAAATAAAATATAAGCAAGTTGTATCATGCTAGACTAGCTATATTGTGAGACATTGACGCATTTCCTCTTCCTAGCCAAGATATGCTACAATTCGCACATACCCGAGAAATGCATCAATACGTAACATCTTACATAGCTTTCATGGGTTATAAACACGCAAGTAATCTTGGAGAAATAATTCTTTTCTATGCATTTGGGAATGTGAACATATTTCCTACACAAGAAATTCTCGGTGCGATGGGATCAAATATTTTGCGACGTCAAAGTCAAAAAAGAAAAACTCCATTGAGAACAGAATGTTAGTGAAAATTTTATCGGTTGAAATTAGAATCAAAATAGCAGGTAATTTTGACACGTAATGAAAAGCTTTCGCATGTTGTACATTTCTTAAGAGACAGGGCACACCATAACCACAACCATGCCTTCGAGTTTGCATCGTTCGGGAGATGCTGCAACACATACAATTGTGTGGCCTAGATGGGAAAATATAGGAACTAGAGTGGTGGCAGAAGGAAGCGGAGGTAGAGTGGTGGCCGAAGGCAGCGGGGTTAGAGTGGTGGCGGAAGGCAGAGGGAGTAGAGTGGTGGCGGAAGGCAGAGGGAGTAGAGTGGTGGCGGGAGCTCGTCTAGGCACCAACTCTGAGATAGAAACTGAAATTCAGCTGCTAAAGAAACAAGAGTTCGAGCGAGAAATCTACAAACCTCGAGGGAAAAAAGAAGATAGAGAAAAGAAAAAAAGAAAAAAAATATCATCGTCGATAGATCGGGGATTTAAGGTTCTGCAGCAGGTCAATTCTCACGTGAGTACATTTTTAAAATTTTGCATCAAATATTTGTTGGATTGTTTAAAATTATGTTGAGTAGCGTGTGTGCATTAGCAAGTATTTGCCGGATAAAAACAAGTATTTGTATCTACCTATACTATAAACCAAACCGTTCTTGTTATTGTAACACCTCAAACAAGAGACACGTGTGCAATAACAGTAGTTGCCTACTTGAGCTTTTTCTTCTTTGACTAACTACACTCCAATCTCGTTCAAAAAAAAACTTCACTCCAATCTTACTTCCTTTTTACTACGTCAGTTTTCTTTCTTTATCATCCATTTTACACCCTTTTCACTCAAGCGCTTAGCCAACTAACCAAATTCATCTAACCCATTCAATCATATCTCTCCAAAGGTTTCAACCTCTGCTCACTTGCCATACGACAACATTCCCGGCGTAGGTAGCACCATCTTTCTTTACCATAACTATCTTTTATTCTTTTCCATTGTACATGATTTTGGAATGTTTGTTTTCTTTGGCTTGAATTATGTTTGTGTGCAAGGGACGAAGAAAATTGTACTTGCCATAAAGATAGAGACAAAATCAGTGGCTCGTGAAGATTTTTAGTGGAGGTGGATTGGACGACTGGTGTAGCAAAACTTTGAGACAGAATGTAGATATGAATTTTGATTCTGATCCCATGTGGTTAAGGGTATATATTAGATTGTTTTTAGATGCTTTTGAGAGTTTGTGGGTTTTAGTATTTCATATGTATACTAAGGCATAATTACTGTAAAGGATCGAGCTTCATGTTGCCTTCTTGGTGCGTGTTAAGAGGACTTTTATTAAAATTATAGGCGCAAAGGCAAAAGTACTGGTGCCATGAGTCTAAACAAAAAATGTGTTTGATTATTCAAACATTGCTGATACATGTGTTATTCTTTGCCTGAATTTTTCAACCACTTTTGTTAATACTTGGGTCATAGCTTCTAAACCATACTCGTATAGTGGGTGTTGCTGAAGTGCGAATAGAGTGATGATGGTACATTTAAATTAAAATAATATAAATGTTTTGCAATAATTATTTTAATTCAAATATACACTCATAAGAGGCACAACATTACCTTTTATGTTCAATGAAATGAACTTGAGAGAAACCTAATCCTTTTAGATTTTCTTCTCACTTGTTTCCACCATACACCCATTATACATAGTATAAATATTTCAGTTGTATGTTTGTGTTTACCTTTTAAAAAGAGAAAAAAAAACACTTCCCACAACTGGTATCCAAAAGAACTTACAGGTATTTTAGTAATTTGCTTGATCAAAAGGGTAACTAATAACTTGTTGAATCTTTTCTCTCAATGCTACTAAAACGTAACGAAGTACAATAATGCTAAATTGCTAATGTTTTCTCTATCTTATCATGTACATGACAAATGCATGCATGATATTACGAATTTATGATGGGTAAAAAATTTTGTTTGCATATCAGTCCATTTTCAGTCACTTAGCCCTATAAATTTCACAAAAAAATACTTCATCTGTGATAAAAACAATTTAGGACCTTTTAGAGTTTTGTTGTTATGTTACAAATTTTATATTCGGACAAGGATTGTATGACCGGACACAGAACAACGCATGACACAACCTTAAATGTGAAATCAAGAAGAAAAATCAAGAACACGGGAAAATTAGTCACGAAGCTAATGAATGTGAACAACCCGCGTTAGTAACTCAATCTATACATCACGATTTAGGGTAGAATTTATAATTTAGTAGGATATAGTATTTAGGACATGGGCTTAAACTATCATAATCATCTGATGTTTAATTCTGGCAGTTTTCAAGGGGTGTTGCGCCTTATTGCCCATCGGGCTCATTGCTTCAACCATACTACAACATCAGTCTCCACAACCACAACTTAACGTCACATAAAAGCAAAACCACCCGTGTTAGTACAAAATAAGTGTAGGGTTTAGAATATGACTCAAATTATACGTCGGGTCGAGTTCCCGAATGATTTGAGCATTAGATCTTGTACTAGAGCAAGAGAAGTGATGATTTCCTACACAATCAAATAAACCGTTAGTCTTACCGTGGGGACGGACCCCACGGTTAGACTCCGGCGTGAAAGTAAGTAAACATGTAAAGAGAGAAAGTATGTGTATGTAGAGTGAGAAAATTGTACTGTTCATTGTGTCAGAATGTCCCTTTTTATAAGCGAACGAAATATTAAGGTTTCCTAATATTTCGTTTGTTTAGTTAGTGGCCAGAGTGGGTCCCTTGTCGGGCAAGGTTCCGTAATAACCGTGTGTACGGACGCGTATGCTTTTCGTAGACGAAAGTATCCTATAGTTAGGTCCGCGTTCGTTTTGATGTGTCCGGGCCGTGACCAATGCAGGATTGGGTTTAGTTTCGGCCCATGACTGCTAAGTTGTGCCCAGAAGCCCAAGTGATAGTGTGGCCCAAGCCCGAAGGCTTGGTATGCCTACTATACGTCATCAATTCCCCCCAGTCTAGTATGATATTGCCTGCGGACTATGTCCTGCGTGCGGTGATCAGTGCTAGACTTCGGTTTTATTGCTAATGGTTTGCTGCATTCCGTGATCACGTATCTTTTCTGCGAAGCTTCCTCATCAAGTTGGTGACGTTTAGGTGACGTGGACCGATGTTGTCCTTTTATGTCCTGACTGATGTGACGTATTTACAGTTGTTTTAACTGTTTCCCAGGCGAAATTCGATCGTTGATCATACAAGTGGGTTCCACGTGGCATCATCTGGCTGTAGGTAGATATAAATACACCAAGGGTATAAATGCCCCCTCTTATTTTTACTGTTTCCTTTTTCACAACCTTACTTTCCACCACTATTGAGTTTTTCAAGCTTTTCATCTTTATCACACGTTCGCACTTTGTTTTCTTCTTTTTTTAGGGTTCTTCGAACTTTAGGTTTGCACTTCTCCTCATCCAATCTCCCAAATGGATAACTTTGCTACTAAATATAACATTCCGTATTTTCAGGTCATTTACGACGTCATCTATTTTACTAGTTATATTTTTAGTTTTCGTACGCGTGTACTTTTAATTCTTATTATATAGTAAAATTGCGTAAACTAAAAATCAACAATTAACGTAAACGGACACCAAACGAATTAAAGTTTTTGTCAAGCAAGCAATATATTATTTTTACGAAAGTAATAATCAACTTTTTATATTTTATTTTTATTGGTTGCGTAAAACGTTTACGTTTCGCAATTAAATACATTTAGGCATACCCGGAAGCACCAAAACTTTTCTACGCTTCAACAAATACCCGCATTTATACCCAATACCTAAAAATAACAAAATATCTTACATATATACATGCATAATGTAACACCCTCAAATCTGAGTACGCAACGGAATGTTGAATATCCGAGGGCGTTACTTTATGGATCAATAGCACAAGATCTAGCCATACCTCCCATTATTTTTGACCAAGACTTCCATGTTTTTACTCATCTTGATCTCAGAGACTTATACATGTATACTTTTGACTAGTCATTAAGAGTATATAAGGCCTTTTACTAAGTGAAATTACACACACACAATTCCACTTTCAAGTGTAAAACACACAAAATCTCTCTTCCCCCCTCCTCGTCTAGCTCACCGGCAACCACAAGACCAACACCAAATCCATACCAAAATTTATTTAACACATTTACATACATTCCTACAACATATCTAAGATTTCCTAAGAAGATTGAAGGCTTGGTTAAGTCTTACAAGTGTTAAGCAAAGAAAAAAAAGATTAGGGTTTAGGGTTTTTCAAGATCTTGCAAGCTTAGGTTTATAATCTAAAAACAAGGGTTTAGATTGTGTTGGTTATCATATTACATCACCATAAGGTTACCTAAAACCCTTTATGCTTTTACATTTATCATTTTATGTGTTTTATTATTTTTTATTTAGCAATATCACCTTTAGGATAAGTTGACTTGTAAAAAAGGATTTTCTTGTAAACATGATTTAATGAACTTATACACATGTTATATGGATGTAAATATGGATCTTGGACTCTATTATATGTAAGACAAGTATATAATAATTGTGGAAAACTGAGGTATTATATTAATTGAAAAATTATATAAAAACAATTTATATATACGGAAAAAAAAATTATAATATTAAGTGGGCTGTTTTGTCAGAAATCCAAAGCATGATTTTAAGTTTTATACAAATAAACGTCTCCATGACGATCCAAAATATAAAAAACTTGAAAAACCCGATTTATAACGAAAAAGATACGACGATTTCAAGTTTACGTTATATATATATACTTTTATAAAACTATTTTTATAAAAATTACTATTCACCACAGAAACTTATATTTTTAAAAACATCAATTAATCTATAAAAAAAAAAAACATATAAAATACGAAAGACGTGCGTGCGAAAGAATGCTAAAAACGGAGTTAAAACGAATAAGTTACGACATTTACGAGATTTACGATAACTAAATCTATAAAAATAAATATATAACTGTTTGAAAAATGTAAAATCACTATTCATCATAAACACTCAAATTTTAAAAATTTTATATTTTGATAACTCGTCTTAATACGAAGGCGTGGACGTAAGAAACGAAAGAAACGGACTTACAACGAGAAAGTTACGCCAGTTTTACTAAAGTATACTTATAAACGTTTTTACTTTATAAATAGATTCACGAAAACGAATAGATGTTGATGTACCTATATAGAATTATATGTGGTATTAGTTTAATCAAAGACTATATTACTAGTGGATTTCATAATGAGGCCTATTCCCAGGGGTGGCGGTACGACGAGTTCTTGGATTACGTTAAAGTGGTCCCTAGGCCTCCGTCATACGTCACTACAACATGACCTCGTAATTGTATAGCCGAACGATAGTATGATGAGCTATACGACCTATAAATAATCAAAGTGTTTAGTACTTATACGACCCGATAGATAGATTAGGTTGCCTTACTAGGATCTTCGTGAAGACGCATTTTTTTCTATTGTGCATACTTTGTTGAATTCCCATACCACTATGAGGTGAGTTCATAGCCCCCAATTCTCTACGTGGGATTGTTTTAACAAAGAGGTGGGCGAATCGTGTGAGGCGAAAGGAGCGATGTGGCGAGAGGTGAGTTTGGGGAGGGACTTAGTTTGGGGAGGCGCACGAGATGTATGTGATATTCTGTCTCTGAGCTTTGCTAGGGAGTGTATTAATTGTTGTATACTTGTCCAGAAGTGTTTACACAAAGGATAAGATATGAGCGCTATTTTATCCAGAAAATTTATAGTGCTATAAGATAGATACTAATTAGGTTAGCTTAAAGCTTACACACATAGGTTGCCTTCGGATTCCTTCGTGACGCATTTTTCTATTGTGAATACTTGTTGATTACCATTCACTCGAGGTGAGTTACCATTCACTCGAGGTGAGTTCATAGCCCCCTTTTTACTACGTGATTGTTTTACAAAATCTACGGGGTGAATTACATTGCTTGTTTTACTATTGGACACAAGTGTTTTTCTAAGTGTTTACAAAGTGTATGCTATCCAGATTACTGCCTGAATATTATTGCTAAGTTACCTTATTGCCGTGAAGTCCCTATTTATCATGAACCGTTAATTGCTATTGTAGTAAGCGCGAGTGTTGTTCTATCGGGACTGACAATCCCCACCTTTCCTTGGGTCACTAGTTTGATCAAGGTGCATTTAACATTGAGAGGTGTTAGGTTGTTGGCAAGCATCATATATTCTGATTGGGGCACAAATCTAGTTAAGGCTTCGGGGTCATGAGCTTAGTGCAATAATAAACGTTTTGGACTACTGAATGTGTTTCAGAGTCTACTATTACTTCGATCTTGTGGTCCACCCTTTTTACCGATAAACCTATGATTTCACTCAACCTTTGTGTTGACTTTTAGCATGTAATTTCAGGTCCTAGGGTATGAAGATCGGAGGGGAGCCGTGGCGGATATCAATGAAGACGGATTCTGTGTTTATCTATATTTAATGCAAACTTCTATCTTTTATAAAAACTTAAGTCATCTTTTGGTATTATGAAGCTTTTGTTTAATTAAATATGTACTTGAAATGTTTATGACTTTTAAAACATATGGGACCTAATGTATAAACTCTGATATTTTGCTATGGCATCGAATGAAATCTTATCTTAAAACGTCCATTTAAGGTCGTTTCCTATATCTTGATTGTTGTACTTTGACGTAGCACCCCATTGTTACCATTCCGCTGCTACCTGATTTTGGGGGTGTTACACCCACTAAAACAAATGCATTCTTTGATAATGTTCATCAAACAACGTCTTTTTTATGATTGAGTGATCTCCACTGAAATAAATATATAAGAAAAAAAGAACTAGCTAAATCAAATAATGTCATGTTAAATTTATTGTAAAATTAGTTCATAAAATAAAACTAAAGAAAACATATATGTGACGGACTATAATTTGTGACGCATGACAACTACACGAATCTATAATCATAACAATTATAGCATAACACGTATGCACAATTTTCATCTATATCAAATTATGCCAAAAAAATAGACATAACAACTAGCAAAACATATATGTACATTCTTTGTTTATATAAATATCCCAATAAAAAAAGAAAAAAACACTAAAACATATTAAAAAGCCTTACCATCCTAAAATCTCTACCATATCTACGATGAAAATTATAATAATCTATCATCTTGTAACTATTTTATAAATTAATTAAAATATTGTTCTAAGTTCCTATAATTTTTAGTAAATTTAACTTCATGCTGAAAAGTGTGTACCCAAACCATTCCAAAAGCTAAACTGAATGTTGTAAACTTGTTCGCACACCAAAAGCTAAATCGATGAACATGACACATAATTTTTCATATTAAATAAACGATCAACTAATTTTAAAGTACGATATGTAATGACATAACATAATTAAAATACAAGACTTTGTGCAACCTTTTGATTCATAATCTCATACAAGTGGTGATGTGCTGTCGTGTAGGGTCAATTTATTGATTACCAAGTTTTAAATTTATATTTAGCCGACTTATCCTAAAACAACACTTTAACGGGCAGTGTACCCGATCGGGTAGAGTTTCGTGGTAAGTAGGGTGTCGAATACTAAGAGCAAGGTCGTTAACCTTATATTCTATCAGTATTTTAATTACTCTAATTAAGTTAATTCTAATTACTTGTTAAACCTATGCTATATACGTTTCTAATGATAATGAGGGGTTTTCAGCCTGAGAGACTCGCACAGGTTTTATGGTGACAATAATCAATTCTAAACATAATAAACATGCAAGAAAACAATCAAAAGATAAAAGAGTGGTACAAGCCAAATGATAGAGAACTGTATTAGCCATATTAAATCCGATTAAGCGCTGGTTTGTTTATTTAGTGCAATGATTTCTTATCTTCTTAAGACTTAGGCGGGACATCATCCTAAGACCTAGACACGTTGAATCCTGTCACAATTAACGTATCCGCATAAAGCAACCTTTTAGTTTAATTATAATCTATCTAGCGATTAAAGCAATGGTGATCTTGTTAAACCCTAGCCCATCAGGACTTTACCCACTTACTGTTTGACGGTATTTTATATACTGGTAGTTCACTGTTCAAATCTTTATCAATTTATTAAGAGCATACTTGTTGAAACATTACGGGTCACCTGCAGGTCGAACTAAGCTCATAATTTAAAGACAAAGACAGAACATTATTTATGATCATATTCGTCCAGTGATATAAAAAATGATACGGAGAGCTATCCCAATATCTATTTCACTTGTTAGGCGTAACTAGACCCAGTTGAATGATAGGTCACATATTCAAGTACACAAGTATCATGTGATAAACATAATTAAACTTTCAACGATAAATTAAGAAATTGATTTTAAAACAAACCAAACATTAAATCTTCATTAAGATGGCTAATACCCTAGGGTATTAGCCCATAACCATTGTAATTATACAAGCGTGATCAAATAACCAAGGTAAACTAAACATTTTACCAAACGATACCAAAAATTAAATGATTACAAGAGTATAGGAATTACACGGTGTCTTCTATGGAATCGTGATCGATGCTTGACCTTTGGTTGCTCTCATTTTCTTCAGAAAATCGTCTTTTATGTGTAAGGTATAAAGAATATGATTTTGCACACTGAAAACTCGTTTTTTTGTCTTTTATTTATAGTGTCTGAAAAAGACTGAATACGCCATATTGAGCTAGGCCAATACGGCGTATTAAGGTATTTTCCTTGGAGTGGGCGGTAAGTCTATAATCATAAAATATTCATTCCTAAAATATAATTATCTCTGTATTTTTGAATGTCTATCCAGCTGGATACAGCGTATGGTAGAAGTGTGATACGCCGTAATGGGAATTGTTGGTACGCGTTTTCTTGTGAAGAGTTAGCGTTGATACGCCGTATCTCTTTTTGTGGATACGACATATTGGTCAGAAATAAGCAATCTTCAAATATCATCATTTTGGCTCCAAAATATGCGCCTTTGAGCATGTCTTCACAAATCACTCCTTAATTACTGCAAATAACACTTTTAAGCAATTAAGTACAAATTCTTGCAATAATTATATAAAAGTGAATAACTTATTCGGGATAAATGATGGTATAAATGTAACGTTATTTGATGTCATCAAATATCCCCCCACTTGAATCCTACTTGTCCTTAAGTAGACTATAGATTATATTGAAAATGTATCCCAACCGAAGTCAAGGATTTTTCCGTTTAAGCACTTCTTTCGTTTTAATAACCTGTACAAGACCAAGCACCTCACGAAATATGAAAATGAAAACACTCAGATCACTCAACTAATCTAGGGTGTAACATTTAATTGGTACGCTCATTTGCTCAGTCGTGATTAGCTTCATATCATATGGTTGGCAAGGATACACATCTCCACCACTAGAGCTAAGGAGAAACAAGTCAAAAGGTAAATTGAGTTTTTATTATAAGGCTAAGGGTTGATCATTCTAACAGTCTTTCACCGATAGTACCACACCAACGAGGCAGCTGAATCATACATACACGGCCGTAACGATAGAATTGACATGTATAATTCGATCACATCCTCATTCGAGTTTAACCAAGGGTTAGGATGAAGAATGATATAGGGTAGGGATCTTCTAACTTTCACTAAAAGTAATAAACCAACAAGGTGGCTGAATCACGCATACATGGCCGTAACGACGGAATGGACATGCATTACTCGATCTCAACCTCGTTCGAGTAAAACCTAAGGTTAATTGCTAGGAAAGGAAAGCAAATTGTTGTTAAATAAAATTCACAAAACGTATAGATTAAGCTTTGAACAAATAAGGTAGTTACTAGTAACTTTTCCCGACCTTTCCATGATAAAGACTCGAAATATATACAAACGTCTCAATCATAGAGATGACAAAGACAACCTAAGTTGGCGTTCCCATAACGGTCAACTTCTCAATCATCCCAAACTTACATACTTTTACAAAAGTGGTGATATCGGCCACTTTATACAAAACTTTACATCGTTGATTTTTATCCACACATCAACGAATAATCGATCCTTCCAAGTATTTCACCGGTTTAAGTTTCAATGAACCGACTATCATTTATTCTCCTTTTTTTAGCATTATCTATTTTTCCTTTTTTAAAACACACATAAATCTCGATGCAATTTTACCGTCTTCACAATCATAATTCATCCGGATAATTTTTCCTTCAACACTTTATCTTTGGACATAATACATAATCGTGAAAGTAGAAAAATACACGAGCTACATATTTTCCCATTGCATTGTGCAATTTCCTGACCTAACCGGAGATAGAAAATTTCACTTTAACACAGGAAATACATAACTTTACACAAAAGCAACTAGCAACTTTGATTAAGTGGGCTTAATCTACAGGGTAGACTAAGGTGTAAAGGTGTAACGAAATATACATTTGGTATGAAAAAGACAGGAATGGTTCAACATGTTTTTCTATAGGATCTTACTCTTACGGGGTTTAACTAACCAGTGTAGTTAGTTAATTTTACAACATTTAGGCTTTTTGGTGTATTCCTAAAAATTTACCAGTTAAACATGTTACTCCATCTAAGTCCATAGTACTCATCGTTGTGGTCTCGAGTGTTATACCAAGCCAAGTTCTAAAGTTCACTACATCACCGACACACTCATAATTTTTGTGGAATTTTTAGTAAACGTTTGGAAACAGAATAGGCTTAATTCTTACAATTTGGTATTAAGGGTTATAGTGCGTGAAGTTTATGCTAATTTTTTTTAAATTTGGCATAATTTAAGCATATAGCATAATATTTGTAAAAGAAAGGACAAGTATGCGTTCTAATTCTCCATCTCCCTACTTAAATTATACAACGTCCTCGTTGTATAGACAAAACAATTAAAGAAAATGGGAAATAGAATTATAACGAGGAACTCCCTTGATATGTTACTCGGGATGATTCTCCAATTTGAGTTCTTGAGCAAAAGTGTGTTGACAAGGCGTTAGAATGCTCGTACGAGTTCAATACACGTCTTTTTCAGAGTATACCATATCGTCGATTTCTTTACAGCAAGGTCATGTATAAAAGTTTAGAAGATAAAAGTGCAATTCCAATCTCAGTTACACAATGGTTACAATGCATGAAAACAATTAAACACACTGATGTATAGGGATCAATACGCCGTATCCCAAACCCAAGGATAAGTCGTATTGCATCCTGTAAAAACAAATGTTTTAAAGTTTTGCTGAAATTAAAAACTGATAACGTCCATACAGGTTAGATACGGCGTATCCATAGAGGTTTGATACGCCGTATTGAGTGTCTGGGAAGACAAACTCAATCAAACAATTAAAATTATAGTTTTTCAAACAATTAAAAAAAAATCGGGTTGTCTCCCGGTATGCACTTTTCTTTCAGCTAGTCTTTAAGTTAGACTTTTTCCTTCTCTTCATTCCTATTTGATGCGCTTCATGAACCATCCGCAAAACTTTTTGTTGAAGAGGTCGTGGTAAATGCTAGATATGCTTCCGTGAGTTTTTCCCCAAATGTTATAGTTGCCTGGATTGAGGGTGATGAATTCCTCATCAATCCCTATTGAGTATTGGACGATCGTGAATTCTTCAGATTTGCATAGTTCATTTGGGTTCCCAAAGTTGACTTCGGCAGGAACTGGTATTTGAGGGAAGTGCTGATTCCTTTCTTCAAAATTGTAGATTCCATTCCCATCTTGTGCATCCAAATAGGGCTTAAAGAACAAGTCAAAACGGGATTTTATTGGGCTCTTCTTGCAAGGTTCATCGCATTCATATTTACTTGGTTCAGTGTTGCTTATCGACCCTTCAGGTCGAGCTCAATGATCTTGTTATCCTCCGTATTGAAACTTCTATCGTAGTATTTTTTTTAACCTTTGGTCGTTGACCTTAAAGGTTGAACCATTTTTATTGGTGATTTTTACGGCTTCATATGGGTACGTGGTTTTTACGATGAAGGGTTCGGACCATTTTGATTTGAGTTTCCCCGGATGTAACTTCAAGCGAGAGTTAAATAACAAGACCTTGTCTCCATTTATATAGTTTTTATCTCCACGGAGTCTAGAGTCATGCCATCTATTGGTTCTTTCCTTATAGATTTAAGTATTTTTGTATGCTCTATCTCGTAATTCCATTAACTCGTTCAATTCCATGAAATGATTTTTTACAGCAGTCGTAAGATCCATATTACACAGTTTTAATGCCCAATATGCTTTATGTTTAATTTATACCGAAAGATGACAAGCTTTACCATATACCATTCTAAAGAGGGTGCATCATGTTGGAGTTTTGTAAGCGGTTCTAAATGCCCACAATGCATCATCGAGCTTTTCAGACCAATCATTTGGGTTATATCCGACCGACCTTTCTAAGATACGCTTAATAGCTCTGTTGGTGACTTTGGTTTGTCTATTGGTTTGAGGGTGATATGTTGTTGATATTTTATGAGTTACCCCATATTTTAGCAATGCTTTTTCCAGCTAAGAGTTACAAAAATGTGTTCCCCTATCACTGATTAAGGCTTTAGGAACTCCAAATCTGGCAAATAACCCTTTTAGAAATTTAACCACTACACGAGCATCATTTGTAGGGAGTGATTAAGCTTCAACCCATTTAGACACGTAATCCACCGCTACTAAAATGTATTTGTTACCCACTGGAGTCAGGAAAGGGTCTCATAAAATCTAGTCCCCAAACGTCAAATACTTCACATACCTGAATATTGTTTTGAGGCATCGCGTTTCGTGATGATATGTTTCTTGATTTTTGACATGCATTGCACTTCATTACATAATCTTTAGCATCTTTAAAGATACTAGGCCAATAGAATCCTGCTTCGTAAACTTTTCAACCTGTAATTGAGGCACTGTGATGTCCCCCAGTGGGACCAAAGTGACAGTGTGCCAAGATTTCAAGGATTTCGTTTCCAGCCATGCATCTTCTCATTACATTGTCTAGACACAATCTAAATGGGTATGGTTCGTCCCAAAAATAGTTCATTACTTGAGAGAAGAACTGTTTTCTCCTTTTCGGCGTCCATTTTGGAGGTACAACTTTTCCAACAATGTGGTTTACATAATCCGCATACCATGGCTCTTCGTCATTAAGTTTGGCCTTTAATATCATCAAATGCTCATCGGGAAATTTATTAGTGATTTCATCTTCGGCTAATTCCCCATATTTGGATTCTCAAGTCTCGACAGGTGTTCAGCAGCCAAGTTTTCTGATCCTTTTTTATCTTTTATTTTGATATTGAATCCTTACAGAAGCAGGACCTATCTGATAAGCCTTGGTTTGACATCCTGTTTACTAAATAAATACTTCAAAGCAGAATGATCAGTGTAGACTATAGTTTTTAATAAAATAAGATAGGGACAAAATTTATCAAAAGAGAAAATAACTACAAGAAGTTCCTTTTCAGTGGTGGTATAATGTGCTAGCATAATAGATGGGTTTGAATTTCCCGTCTATTCTTTGTCCTAAGACTGCCCCTACTGCAAAATCACTAGCGTCGCACATTAATTCAAAAGGTTCATTCCAATCGGGAGATATTATAATGGGCGCGATGGTTAATTTTTCTTTTAATTTATTAACTGCTTTCTTACAATCTTCAGAAAAATCAAATTTCGCGTCTTTCATTAAAAGTTTGGTCATTGGTTTAGAAATCATAGAGTCTTTTATGAATCTGCAATAAAATCTAGCGTGCCCCAAAAATCTTCTAACACCCTTTACATTTGAGGGGTAAGGCAATTTGGTAATCACATCGATTTTAGCTTTATCAACCTCGATTCCCTTCCCATATATTTTATGTCCCAAAAACAATACCTTCTTTTACTATAAAATGACATTTTTCCCAATTTAGCACAAGGTTGGTTTCTTCACATCTACCAAGCATTTTATCTAAATTACTTAGACATTGGTCAAAAGAATTACCGAATACCGAGAAATCGTCCATGAAAACTTCCATAAAATCTTCTACCATGTCATGGAATATTGCCGTCATGCATCTTTGAAAGGTTGCCGGAGCGTTGCATAATCCAAACGGCATCCTTCTATAGGCAAAAGTTACATAAGGATAAGTAAAAGTTGTCTTCTCTTGATCTTCTGGTGCGATAGGAATTTGAAATAATCCTATAAAATCGTCAAGAAAACAATAATACTCATTTCTCGATAAACGTTCTAACATTTGATCAATAAAAGGGAGAGGAAAGTGATCTTTTCGCGTTGCATCATTCAGTTTATGATAGTCAGTGCACATGCGCCATCTTGTAACTATGCGAGACGGTATTAATTCATTGTTGTCATTTAAGACCATGGTCATCCCGCCTTTTTTGGGACAACATGAATAGGGCTCACCCATGGACTATCCGAGATCGGGTAAATTAATCCTGAATCAAGTAACTTAACGATTTCGTTTTTAACCACGTCTTGGACTTTCAGATTTAAACGTCACTGGGGTTGAATTACAGGTTTAAAGCTTTCCTCCATTAAGATCTTGTGTGTGAAAAATGACGAACTTATTCCCTTTATGTCTGACATCTTCCAAGCTATTGCTCCTTTGCGTTTTTCTAATACCTGCAAAAGTGAAATTTTCTCTTTTTCTGTTAGTTTGGATGAGATAATTACTGGACAAGATTCATCTCCTTTCAGGTACGCGTATTCTAAGTGGGAGGGAAGGTCTTTAAGTATTGGTCTTTTTTCATCGATTTCATTGGCGCTGGCAGAATAGAGGTGCCCGCTTTGTGTTTATCAGTCCTCTTTGTTTCCTGTGAATACGGCGTATTTATTTCTTTGATACGCCGTATAAGTATTCTGGATTCACCACTATCATCAACCTTACCACAGCTTTCTAAATCACATAGATCGATGCTTTCCTCCGGGTTATTGACCATAAACGAGTCTAGTTGGTCATCTTCTCATAACTCCTGGGTTTTCGAATGTATAGTTGTATCCAAGAAATCAATCCCATAGCATTCATCGTCCTCGGCGGGAGGTCTTTTTATTGATTGGTCTACATCGAAAATTACCTCTTCGTTGCCCACCCTTAGTGTTATCTTTTTGTTAAATACATCTATCATTGTCCGGGTAGTCGTTAGAAATGGTCTTCCTAAGATTATAGGAATCTTAGAATCTTCCCGCATATCTAAGATAACAAAATCGATAGAGAGGATGAATTTATCAATTTTGATAAGTACGTTTTCTGCTATTCCCTGTGGATACTAAATGGACCTATCTGCTAGTTCTAAGCTCATTCATGTAGGTTTTGGTTCCCTAAGGCCTAACTTCTCATACATCGTGTAAGGCATTAAGCTTATACTAGCTCCTAAGTCTGCTAAAGCATTATTGATATGTAAATGACCAATATCGCAAGGAATAGTGAAACTTCTAGGGTCTTTTACCTTGGATGGGAGTTTGTTTAGCAATACTGCTGAGCATATCTCGTTCATCGTTACTATACAAGCCTCCTCTAACCTGGTTTTGTTTGATAGTAGCCCTTTTAGAAATTTGGCGTGCTTTGGCATTTGGGAAAGGGATTCGGTAAATGGAATGTTTATGTGAAGTTATTTCAGGTTTTCTAAGAACTTTCGTTGTTGGGCTTCTTCTTTTTCTTTGTTTAACCTGTGGGGAAAAGGAATTAATGGTATTGGTGGCTAAATAGTTTGTTCTTTTATTTCTTGAGGTTTAGTCTCGACGAGGACTTCATTTGGTTCTACGGGTTTATCATGATAGAGTGTTGGAGGTTCTTTATTTATGTCATTTGTGTCGCGAATGATTTCAGTTGTTGTCTTTCGTCCTCTAGTAGTAACACCTTTTACTTCATAATTTTATATTTAAGCATCGTTAATTGCTTTTGACAACCCATATACCTCGAATTCAAGCTCGCTCAGTAAATTGTTTCTTTCTTTTAGTAAGAGTTTGTTGGTTGTTTTGAATTCTCTAATGAATGCCCTCATTTCCTTGTGTTCTCGTCTTCCTTAGTCGATAAACTTGCATAACATTTCTTCCATTGTTAGTTTCCTTGGCGGACAGGAGAACTGGAAAGGGTGGAATCCAAATGATGTTCCTGACATAAAAGACATGATTCAAAGTAAATCTATTCTAGGAGATTTTGCAAAGATAATGACTTCTGATGTTAATACGTCGTATATATTATGCCGAATACGTCGTATACACAGCAAAGTCTAAATACGTTGTATCTGTTTAAAAGGTTAGATACGTCATATTCAACTGGTGAATACACCGTATCACCAGGACAAAATATAAATGATACTTGATTTTAACACATAATTAAATTAATTACAAACAGAACTAAATTACACTAATTAAAGTATTCTAAGCTAATGGTTAGTAATACTAATAAAATTAAAGGTTAGACTTTTTCACTCCCCGGCAACGGCGCCAAAAACTTGATGTGTTGTTGTGTAGGGTCAATTTATTGATTACCAAGTTTTAAATTTATATTTAGCCGACTTATCCTAAAACAACACTTTAACGGGCAGTGTATCTGATCAAGTGGAGTTTCGTGGTAAGTAGGGTGTCGAACACTAAGAGCGAGGTTGTTAATCTTATATTATATCAGTATTTTAATTACTCTAATTAAGTTAATTCTAATTACTTGTTAAACCTATGCTATATACGTTTCTAATGATAATGGGGGGTTTTCAGCCTGAGAGACTGGCATAGGTTTTATGGTGACAATAATCAATTCTAAACACAATAAACATGCAAGAAAACAATCAGAAGATAAAAGAGCGGTACAAGCCAAATGATAGAAAACTATATTAGCCATATTAAATCCGATTAAACGCTAGTTTGTTTATTTAGTGCAATGATTTCTTATCTCGAAGCGACATATCATTCTTAATACTTAGGCAGGATATCATCCTAAGACCTAGACACATTGAATTCTGTCATAATTAACGTATCCACATAAAGCATCCTTTTAGTGTAATTATAATCTAGCTATGGGTTAAAGCAATGGTGATCTTGTTAAACCCTAGCCCATCGGGACTTTACCCACTTACTGTTTGATGGTATTTTATATATTGGTAGTTCACTGTTCAAATCTTTATCAATTAATTACGAACATACTTGTTGAAATATTACGGGTCACCCGCGGGTCTAACTAAGCTCATAATTTAAAGACAAAGACAAAATATTATTTGTGATCCTATTGGTCCGGTGATATAAAACACAATATGGAGAGTTATCCCGGTATCTAGTTCACTTGTTAGGCGTAACTAGACCCAGTTGAATGATAGGTCGCATATTCAAACACGTAGACAAGTATCATGTGATAAACATAATTAAACTTTCACGATAAATTAAAAAATCGATGTTAAAACAAACCAAACATTAAATCTTTATTAAGATGGCTAATACCCTAGGGTATTAGCTCATAACCATTGTAATTATACAAGCGTGATCAAATAACCAAGGTAAACTAAACATTTTACCGAACGATACCAAAAATTAAATGATTACAAGAGTATAGGAATTACACGGTGTCTTCTATGGAATCGTGATCGATGCTTGACCTTTGGTTGCTCTTCTTTTCTTTAGAAAATCATCTTTTATGTGTAAGGTATGAAGAATATGATTTTGCACATTGAAAACTCATTTTTGAGTCTTCTATTTTATAGTGTTTAAAAAAGACTGGATACGACGTATTGAGCTAGGCCAATACGGCGTATTGGGGTATTTTCCTTGGAGTGCGCGCTAAGTTTATAATCAATCAAATATTCATTCCCAAAATATAATTATCTCCGTATCTTTGAATGTCTATCCAGCTGGATACGACGTATGATAGAAGAATGATACGCCGTATTGGGAATTATTTGTACGCGTTTTCTTGTGAAGAGTTGGCGCTGATACGCCGTATCTCTTTTTATGGATACGGCGTATTGGTCAGAAATAAGCAATCTTCAATATCATAATTTTGGCTCTAAAATATATGCCTTTTAGCATGTCTTCACAAATCACTCCTTAATTACTGCAAATAACACTTTTAAGCAATTAAGTACAAATTCTTGCAATAATTATATAAAAGTAGATAACTTATTCAGGATAAATGATGATATAAATGTAATGTTATTTGATGTCATCAAGTGGGCAAGTAAATTTAATACCATAACTCTTTGTAGATCTCGAATTTGTGGGCCTT
The DNA here is from genome assembly GCA_026074375.1 of Tanacetum coccineum. Classification (NCBI taxonomy): domain Eukaryota; kingdom Viridiplantae; phylum Streptophyta; class Magnoliopsida; order Asterales; family Asteraceae; genus Tanacetum; species Tanacetum coccineum. The sequence continues at coordinate 4,957 of BQNB010104666.1, read as the reverse complement.
TAGGTGTTGTTTGTGCAAGTGCTTCTAATTCTGGACTGTCTCCATGACCTGAGTATATTTGGCAACACATAAACCAAAATTTAACATTATAAACATACACATCAGAATCTCAACCAAGCGAAAAAAAGAAAGATAAACACAAACCCAACGGAGGTGGTGCGGCAACATGCACCAAAGTCTTGCCAGAACCAGTCTCGGAAATCCCAATCAAATCTCTTCCTTTTAGATCCAACCTTGCGACTGAATTGGTGTCGGCTCAACAGATCCTAATCTAGAAATTACGTCAAAACAATGGCAGATGTTTAAAACAAACAAAAAAACTATGAAAATGCTTATAAAGAAAGTGAGTGATTATTTGGGTTACGACTATCATTACCTTATCTGAAAGATATGATTATTTCACACACACTTATAAACTTAGAGAGAGAAAGCTAGAGAGAGAGTGGATGGGAGAATACACCAAAAACACACATGAGAAATGTGAGAAAATGCATTCAACCAACACCCTCTCCATGTGTGGAGAAGGTTTATATAGTTACAAGATATGGGCTGGACCGGGCTTTCTTTGGACTTTCTATAAGCCGACCCGGTTAGCTTACTAATTATTACATAATATTGTATAACTATTACAAAGGCTTGTGAGATCGATAATGGTCGTCACTTCACTAAAAACTGAATTCCTAACAATCTCCCCCCTAAGGGACGATCGTTGAGATCTCATAAATGATCAACACTTTATGTGTTCCTAATAATCTCCCCCTAAGGGGTGATCATAGAGATCTCTCCTTTTGACCTTGATCATTAATCGTTGAAGCTTCTTGTCTTGATCTTGAGTCATTTTTGTGTAATAGTTGATCTTTTATCTTGATTCTTTGCGTAGTGATCATTGACTTTAGGCTTGAGCTTGTTCCTTTATCTTGACTTATATGTGAATATGTGATCTTGAGCACCTTGAGATCATCAACCAAGCATAATCTCTTTTCGCCATCTTGTAAACTTTGCCATCTTGTGAACTTGTGACTTTTGGACCGACATGCTCATACCTTTCTTGATTTGATAGCTTGAAAGCTTTAATGATGCATCTTTCTTGAAGTTCTTTAACTTTAACACTTCGTCACTTCGAGAAAAACGTTCGGTTATCAGAGTGACAAAAACTTCTTTGAAATTCTTTGACTTTAATGCTTTGTCACTTCAAGAAAGACGTACGGTATCAGAGTAGCGGAAGTCTTGAAACATGTACTTGAGCTTTCATGATGTCTTTATGTTTGTCGGTCGGGTATGAGCATGTGGCTATGAATCTGTGAGTCAGCTGGAACCAGGTACCTCCATGACCATCTTTAAGTATCCTGCATTAAAACAGTTAGCAATAAAGCGGGGGGACGAATATGGCTTTGTCATTCGCCCGTGTTTGGTTGGAGTAACCTTCGAATCCATGAGGATCGACCTGTGATCAGGTAGATTCAATTTAAGAAGAATCTCCTTGACAGGATTTCCAGCTGAAGTATCGAATCTTTCTAACACATATGTATTAGATTCATCAAACTCAGCATGTTCTCATTACCGGAACGTCTCAAAGCAGACAGCACGATAAGAGTGAACCAGTGAGTTACTGTCTCACCGATTGAATAGAAAAATTGATTTGAAAATCAATCGACGTGTCACTTGCTAAAGTGGTTTTGTGACACATCGAGAGTTTTAAGCAATTCAAAATTCATTAATCGTCGATCCATAACCTGGAACAAGTTTGATTCATATAGAATCGCACCATTGTTGCTTTCCAGTTGTCACAAGTTTGATTCATAAGAATCGCACAAGTCACCTACCATGAGCTTGTTTGATGTTGGCTCAAGCAGGATTTCCATCTCAACGTGAAACTAAGTACCTACTCGGTATGTCTGGCAAAATCACAAGGATAATGCGTAGGACTCTTTATATATATTTCTCGTTATTCACATTGTGTGAAATAGCAAGCATAATCTTTGACAAGTGTCCTAATGAGATTTATGGATGATCTCTTTTGGCTCTAGACTCAATAGCGCACTTTGGTTTTAGTGATCGGAGGCTGGAGCAGACTGCCACCTTTTCAATACCAACTAACTCGGAATGAGAAAGTTGATAGAAATGCGTGTAATCTTCGTGATAAATGAAACAAAAATATTTTGAGAGATTATGAGTGGCTAGGGAGGTTGTGCATTGCATCACTGGGTCCATGATGTTAGTCCCCTTCAATGTCAGCAATCATCTTTGTGATTCTTGACAGCAGATGGTATTACACCGTTTTCTGTCGCCTAAAGTGTAAGGAGGGCTTTCTATCTGCCTAAGTGTAAGGAGGGCTTCTTTCTTTTCATCCTTTATCTTAACTTTTCTTTTTAATTCTTCAACCCCTTCAGCGCTTACCGAGTCTTCATAACTAGTACCTTGTTGGGTTTGTTCTAGTACTAGCTCCATCTCAGTCAGCACTTTTCCCTGATTCTCACATTTACTCCTTTTTTTCTTACCTAAGGACTACTACACTATCTAGTAGAATATCCCTGGGTAGATCCCTCCGGTTTTGGCTGGATCATGGGAATGAATACCTAACCTTAACACCTTATAACTCCAATACAGTAAATTAAATAGTCGTTCTTTGGTACTTCCACATTTCTTCCAACACGTAACCATTTGCTCCCCCTTTATATGTGCATCGATTAATCGAAAGAGTTTAGCACATATATGGGAAATCGTACACTTGAGATCTAAAAAATCACATTATTAGTCATATATTTTAATCACATTTTCTCCCCTTATCAAAAATATTAAATCTCTTGATATATTTTGGATATCAATTGATTCAAATATAACTGCTTTAGGGGAAAAATGTCCAATTATTAACAAGCCGTATAAGGAACATTTTTAATGATGCCCCTCAAATTATGAGGGTATTATATGGTGTTTGAGTATGTTAATTTGATTTTTTTTAATTTACTAAGAAATTCTTTAAAATTCATACTCAAACACTATATATGCCTAATTTTTAAGTCTACACTACACATTGATATATTCACAAGATTATGATGTACGAGGTTTGACCTGAATGATGAGAACATCATATGATAGAATCATATGTTTTTTTGTAGCAGCCGTAGGTCTTCCTCGTAGTATCTCTTAAGAAGTTGTCTTAGCTTCCTTCTAAATCAGCAATCCTTTCTTTAGTAGATTCAAAGCAGATGTGCAGGTCGCATCAAGCAGTCTTGATGTATAAAGCCCAAATATCCGAAGTACATAATTAATTTGAAACCGTAACACCAAAGTCAACTAAGTCCCGGATGGCACAATTATTCCATCTAAGTAGTCGAAATGAAAACACCTAAGTCAACTAAGTCCTAAATGTACTCAATTCTTTCTATATAATATTGACTAACTTAAGGAATAATCATACTTATCAAACCTATGCGCACCTCTTTTGTCAACTAATTCTACTCTTTTCTTTCAAAAAATAAGCTTAGTGATTAACCGTTTGAGGAAGCATTTCTTGAATCAGTAACCAATCTTCTCACGTTTAGAATAAATCTTCTTACAACACATCCTCCTGGTATCTCAAATTATGCATACTAAAAATAACAAGATATCTCTTCCCCATGTGGATGAAATGGTGCACCCGAAAGTAACAAGTTTAAACACTGATTTTCTCTACGGTTATGACATTTGTCTTCCCGGAATGACCTAAAATAAGAATAGGGTATGAGTTCTATCACGTGTACTCGTTATATTTCTTGTATATCTATTCCTTCCTTCTTACTGGTTTTGATACCTCAGAATCAGCAAAACATACTACGCAAATATACTAGAGATCGTGTTCGAAGAACTGATAAGCTTAAATCTATCCCGTGAGATTCAACTAAGTCTTAAATTGCATTGAAATAAATGACATCTAAAGTTTTTATAGTTAATATCAATTAACTCCCCTTGAAATTGTGATCCGTCGTTATCAAAAACTTTATCCGTTTATTTCGTGACTTATTTTGAAAGACCATTTTAAAAGATTATTTGATGACACATTCTCCCCCTCAAATAATGGCCCATTTTCTATTTAAAGAGCTGTTGTCATTGTTTGAGTGGTCGAATTGTCTTTGAAAATCTTTTTGTGATTACTGAAAACACTGATTCATTATGAAGACAACTTTTTACCAATAAAAATAAGATTTCTCTTATTTTGACACATAAGCGCACTGACACGTACACTTATTTGATACAGGAAGCACGGGTTGTGTTGCAAAGTAAACCCAAGCCTTTGCATGGTCATAAAGTAGACCATGCCCGAGAATAAATTCCCGTTATAAGGTCAAGTTTTCTTTTTGAAATACTTGCCTTTAAGATGATGACCGGGTTGCTATCTGAAATAATAGCAAGCCATTTTTGGCATGTTTTGAAAACTTTTGAACTTCTGCTTGAACTTCATTTACAGCCTCGTATCATTATTAGATGACATTTCTAAGACCGTAAATGTTATTAATTTTCAGAAGACATGCCATTATTACCTCTTTTTATATTTTTCTCATTTTTTAATTTTTTTATTTGGTTTTAAAGATTTTATATTTTTGTATTTTGTTTTTATAAAGGTTTTCTGAAAATGAAAAATCTTTTTGGTTTTATATATATATACATATATATATATATATATACATATATATATATATTATATACATGATACTTGAATAGGTACCACCACTATTTTTCAGCTTCATCTGCCAATTGTTTCAGGGTCTCCGGCGTAAAACTTCGCATTCCCAGCTTGTTGATAAGAAATTCAATTCTTTCTCAGCCAAGGGTTTTAGTGAAGATGTCCGCTAGCTGATACTCCATATTGACAAAGTAAGGCTCTACTACTCTGTTCTCAACTTACTCTTTTATGAAGTGGAATCTGATGTCAATATGTTTTGATCGAGAATGTTGAACATTGTTGCAGCATAAGGCAATA
>BQNB010104665.1:0-19240 GCA_026074375.1 Tanacetum coccineum | reverse complement strand
GAAGACTCAGCATAGCATGCTAGGTTTAAGATTTTGTAAAATGAAGTGACCTCCCTTAGGGGGAGATTGTTAGGAAAACAAAATTCCTAGAAAAGTCTCAGTCACTTCATAGATATTGGTAGATGGCTCGTATAGCAATATTTGGAAACTTAGTGGGCTAATTAGTCTAAGGCCCATAGAAAGCCCATGCAAGCCAAGGGCCAACCGGCCACTTACTAAGTATAAATACCCTATCCACACATAGAGAGGGTGTTGGTTCTCTTTGTAATTCACACATAGTTCAATCAACCATTCCATTTTTCCTTTTTACTTTCTCTCTCTACTTTCTCTCTCTAGTTCATCTTTTGTGTGAAGTGAGTTTTCTTCATTAACTGTTTTACTGCTATAATCGTTTTACTACTATAATTAACTTTCAGTTTTCTTTTCATACATTAGGTACAGAACAGAAGTTCAAGTTGCGCCTTAAGTCTAAAAGACAATATATAAAAAGGTGTTTGGTATATAATGCTCCGGGTGCGTTTGTCGTGAATACTACACTAGGACAATGATTGTTCTTGACGCATTACAAGAAAGAGGATCCATCAATCGTGTGGTGATTGACGAAACGGAAGCTTGGTATGCGTCAGTTTGATATGCAGGTATGTTTCTTTCAATGCTTATGCCTGTTGTAACTTGAGTATGTGGAGACAAGTAAAATAAAGTTGAATGTGTTTATTCGTATGAGGAAATATGGAAGTTAGTTGATTAACTAATTAGAGCTTCGCATTAGGAAGTGGGTTTAAGCATATGAGATTATGAATTAAATCAGTGTGGAGTTGTGAATCCTGTCTTACATGAACTTTTTGAATCTTTCAGCTTCAGTTAGCTCCTAGAAATAAGTTTAACTTCCAAAAGTATATCAAACGATCATTGGAGGATGATTTTTAAGTTGTCGTGGGATTCAGGTAATACTACCTTTATTTTGATACCTCGGTACCAGTGTCAGTTTTTTTTCCCTGTAGACTTGAAATTCAAATATGCATTTGTATGAGAATATACTCACGACTTCTCAATCTATAAAAATAGTAAAGAATTTATTTTTTTGTAAAATTACGGGTAATATTTTGGGCAATCACTTATTCTACCCGCATAAATAAGCTAAAACAAAAACCCTATAATATGAAACCAGACGGAGTTCCAACCAATCTTCATGTATCCTAAATGAAAGAACAGGTCAGTGCATAAAATACTCGATCTAAGTTATCATAAGATTATACACCTATGTTTAGGATTAGTTTTTTTTGGTATTTCGGATGAAGGGAAAATGATTTAGGATACTAGAAACCTGATTATCAAGAATTTCCCACACAAGGTTTTATTTCGCTTTCATTTTATATTTACTGCTTTTAACGGCATTTTAAAACTCATTTTGGCCAATAGGGAAGTATGTTGTTAGGATGTCGGTTTCGTAGACGTCATATTGACTGCGTCATTTAAGCGAACCAAACATACTTGAAAACAAGAAAACTAAATCTACGGATAATGTCTTTTTAGCATGATTATAAAGGTTACACAAAGTTTTGCCTGAACATTTACTTTGAGAAAGGAGTATTACCTGGTATAACATTTCCTTGTTGTCCACTAGCGGTGTTCATCAGTTTGGTTTTAGTTTTTGATTTTTATGGGTCTGCGCACCCTTATGTCCCAATGAACTATACAGACTATAGCATAGAACACAGTCCAAACATTTGAACATTTGGGCCAGATTCAATATGTCCAGATGACGTGTTTTTTTGTGTAAATCTGGAAATTAGCTAACTAATTCCCAAGGACTTGGAGCGCAGGTAAAAATTGGGGATGCATGTGTTTAGCAAGCACATCATTTGTTTTGGTTGGAATGAAAGTTATTGTTTCATTTTAGTTTATCCCATACCATTTAGTCATATGTAGTAGTATTTGTGTGTGTATGAATGATTCGTTAAAAGACCAACACACGTATTAACAAAATATATAATATGATGGAAAATTACCAAATTACACTTGAGGACAAAGATAAAAAGGAAAATCTTCACAAATATATATAATATAATACGTATATTAACCTGGGATAGCGAAAAAGACCCCAGGGCGCAGTGGTAGTGAGTGTGGTGTGTGTGTTATAAAAGGGTTGAAAGTGTTAAGGTCGGGGGTTCGAGTCTTGCTCACCCCCGATTTCCACTTTCCTTTTTTTTTCAAAAACTTATAAAAGCAAAGTTGTTAATAAGCTAAAAATAAACATTTTTAATAAAAGAAACTTTTTATGAAAAGCCCTAAATAAGCTGTTAAACAGCTTATAAAATAACAGAATCTACTTAACTACTTATTTTTTAGATTTTATCAAATTTTAAGAACTCTAAAAGCTAAAATAAGCTACACTAATGAATTTAAAGTTAAAATTAAGCTACTTCCTACACTACTGAGCTTAAATGAAAGGAAATTAAGCACAAAGGACCTAAGCTATAAGCTGAAATCTCAATAAGCATCTAAAATGAAAATAGTAGCCAAACAGACCCTTAAGCTTACTTTGAGCTTAAAATTAAGCAACTAAACAAGAACTTTAATGAATGGAACTTGGTTTTTCTGAAAGACTAGCTAAAAGTCTTCTTGAAAAAGCTTTTTAAATCAACTTTTGAAAACTAGAGCTTATTAAAAAAGGTAATTGAAAACAGCTTGTACAACTCAGATCCAGCTGAGTTTATTTTTTATTTTTGGTTTTCAGAAAGACAAAAAACCATTATGCAGCTTAAATTCAGATTAGCAAATGAGATTAATTTGGAAAATCAAATTGAAAAAGTTGATTAATGACCTAAGGACAGCTTAAACTATGAAATTCAAATCCTAATAGTGACTAAAATCTACTGAAAATCAAACTATAAAATGACTATATGCCCTTATGAACTACTGATGCAGTAAGCAAACAAAAAGACCAAATCCTAACTTATATCCAATGCAGTCCTAATAATACTCATTCTAACACTTTTTAAAACCACACTAAGAGCAACTAAGAATTTTTTATGAAAAGCCCTAAATAAGCTGATAAATAGCTTAAAACTAGACAGATACTACTTAGCTTATTTTTTTGGAGTTTTCCTTAAACTAAATAAGCTAGAAGACTAAATAAGCTAAAGTTAAGACTGAATAAGCTATAATATGCTAAACCTAAGCTAATGAGCTAAACAGAACTAAAAATAAGCAAGCAATAGGCTAGAAAACTAAATAAGCTCTTTTATTAAAACTAATAGCCAAATAGTCCCTAGGCAGACTTTGAGCTTAAAATTAAGCTTATAAGTGGATCCTTAGGCTAAGAAGCTTTTTACCTACTTAAAGCACAGCTATTAAGCTACTTAGAATTGCAAACCAACTTCATTTTGAAAAACAGATAAGCAAAGAAAAACCACTATGAGACAGCTATTAGCTACTGACTTAATTACTTTTGGTTTAGCTAAAACAAAACTAGAATAAGCTTACAAGGACTTAATAAGCTATAAACTAACTAAACTAACCTAATAAGCTCATTTAAGAACAAATTAAGCAAAAGTTTAAGAAAATAAGCTATAAAAAACTAAAATAAGCACTTGACAAAACTTGAGACCCAAACAGTCCCTATAGGGATCTTTGAGCTTATTTTTCAATAAGCTCTTGTATCCTTGTGGGGAAATAGCTTATGCAAGCTTATTATCTAACTAATAAGCTTCCTAAAAATGCTTCTAAAAATGATTTTGAAACAAATTAGCTTAATGAAAGAGCACTAAGAAATCTGGCTTAAGACTCAGCATGTTTTGAGTTTGCTTTGGATTTGAAAAGACAAAGTTCACTTTTGCAGCTTAAAAAACAGATTAGTAAAATAGCTTATTTTGAAAAAGCAAATTGAAAAAGATGATTAATGACCTAAAAACTTATTGTATTATGAAAAGCAAAAGCTAAAAACTATTTTAACTCTCTAAAATTTAAGCTAGAAAATGGAAGTTTGTCTATTATAACTGCTGATGCAGTTGACACAATTGTGACCTTAATTTAAAAATCTATTAATGCAGACCTATTGAGACTATTCTATCATGCTAAAAACTAAAAATGAAAGACAAGAAAGACAATGACTAATGCTAGAAAAGATCTAAGCTAAATTATGCAAATGACTTGACAGATTATTATTTACAAAGAACTAACTAATGAAAACTTGATTTACCATAATCTAACTTATGAAACTAGATTAAACAGTCTTAAATGAGAAATCAAATCAAATTTCTCAAAACTAATTGGCCACTAACAGTATTAACTTGTGGTTAATATTGTTATGCCAAACACTCTTTTAGAATTTTCAAAATCCATTTAAACTTTTGAAAAACAGATTTAATGATCAAATCTTATTAACCAGATAACAAACAGCTTAAAACTACCACAATGAACAAGTATACTTGAACAAATAAGCTAGAAACTATGAGCTATATCTATGCTACTTATTTTATTTTATTTTTAAAGAGTTATAAGTCAAAACATAAAAATCTAAGATCTACACCTCTAAGCTCAAAAACAAATAATCAAACAGAATCAACAAGCATAATAAGATAGAATAATCACTAATAAGCAAGAAATAAGCAAAAGTTAAGCACTATTAAGCTATGAAATTAAGACAGAAAAGGAAATTAGAAACTTACCAAAGCCTTAGCTAAACAAAGGCAAATCAATGCTCAAATAACCTGTCTACAAGCTCTAGCTTATCAATGATAAGCTAGTAAAAGTCCCATAAGCTCTTCCATTGTAAGCTTATCATCCAAAAGCTCAAAATCCATTAAGCAAGGGTATTTGTCTGATTTTAAAGGTTTAAATAGATCAAATGTTTATTATTAGCTCAATTTGAGCTTAGAGACTCAAAGAACTTATAAGAGCTTATGAAAAACATATGAAACAGTAGCAACAACATTTGAGAGTAAAGAGCTTATGACAGATTATTAAAATAGAACTTATGATTTTATTAACTAGAAATCTGATTACAATATGTTGAAACTGAGATTACAATAAGCTTTTAAAAACTGAATTAAAACTACATAAGCTAATTTATGAAAATTACAATTTAACTAGAAATTTTTAAAGCTAAAACTAGATAGTCCCGTGTGTGAATGTGAGAGGCTTTATATAGCCTTCAGAGAAGCTTCTAGGTCCTGATTCAGTTATATTCTCCTCTTAATCTCGTCCATTCAATCTTGTCAATCATTGGATCTCTATCTTAAGCCGTTGGATCACTTTGGTGAGCACACGGATTGCCAACGTGGCATTCCGTGTGTCAGAGCCATTGTGCTTCTTTTTCAAGCCTTTTAGTGCAAATTTCCTTTTCCCTATGTGTTTTTTTCATTCCAATGTGTCATTCCTTTGTGTGGGTTTTAACCAATGAGAGGGCTTGGTGATGTTAAACTCTGCCAAGGTGTCCTTTTTCACTTGAATTGCGTAGCCATGTCACCAATTTGGATTTACCCCTTGATTTGAGCTTAAGGTAAAACGGGGAAGATGTTGAACAGTTAAAACTATTTTTCTCGCATTTTACCTTTTATAAAATGAGAGTGTGTTTGACTTTTCTTTAACCCGGGGTAGAATGGTTTGACTTAGGCTTATACAAAAGGTTTTGGGCCGGGTATTTAGGAGTTGGGCTTAGGCTTGGATTTATAAAAAGGTTAACGGGTGTTAACTCTTATAATAAAAAGAGTTAACACCATTAGGGTTTAGGGACTATTTTTGCAGGTTTTCTTTGAGGGACTAATTTGGAATTTTTGGGTTTTTGTCATTTAGTGGTTGACTTTGGTTGACCAAGGTTTGACTTTTGTTGATCTTTGATAGCATTCTCCTGGCTCTAGTATTCTCTTTCCTTTCCCGTGTCCGTGTTTGTCTGGTTTTGACCGTTTTCTTGCAATTTTTTGAATTATCTGTACCTACACAATCTCAAAGACAAAACAAGCAATATCCAAGCATTTTAAGCACTGTTTTGTCTTTTATGGCCATTTTTGATATAAAACGGATATGTGTTTTCACACATATCAAAGCTCAATACATTAATCGTGATCTTAAAATGCAACATCAAAAAGGAAAAATAGATTGTGATGTTTCATGGAAGTCAAGGATGAAAAGTTGAGTGATGAAAACGTGTTGCTAAAAACTCAAGTTGAATATGTTATTCAAGAAAAGGAAAACATAACACTTGAATTTCAAAAGCGATTTAATTCAAACAAAGCAACACGGGTTCAACATCAACAAGAAGTCAATGAGTTAGTTGAGCATGTAAATTAAAAGACATATGCTTATGCTGATGTGCGTGCTCAGAATGAAGATCTTTTGATAACAATTTATGAACTCAAAGCGAAGCTTGCTGAACAAGCAAAGAACGTGAATACTAAGTTTGACAAATCTACAACTTTAGAGAACCTATTTTGTGTTACACCATTGAATAAAGTCAAAGATTTAAAAGCTACAACAATTTCTGAGGTTGAGATAAAAACAGATAAGTCAAAACCAGTCACTTCACGTTCTACATCCAAAAACGAGCAAAGTCATAAAAAGAACAATGTAATCGCAAGGGCCATGTATAGAATCACAAAAATAGAAACAAAAACACCAGTAGTAAAAACTAACAAGTTTTCTTGTAATTCCAAAGGAGTAGCAAGTTCTAGTAGTGTTAGTAGAGTAGAGTCTAAGGACACTAATTCAAAGAAGAGAGTCTTACTGAACACTAAGTCTAAGCGCACTTCTAAGGATGTTAAGAAATTGCAAAGTAGTTTTACTTCAGTTGCTAATAATAATGGTACAATGAATTTGAATGTTTTTTATTAAAAAAAATGTATTAAAAGCTAAGACTATAAATGATGTTCATGATGGTTCGAATCTTGTATGTGTTTCTTGTGGCAAAGATGTTTCTATGATTTCTCATGATAAATGTGTTGCTCGTTATGCTTTGTCACCAAATTCTAGGGTAAAAAGAGCCTTATTTACCTCCCTTGTAGCCATGAAATCTAGTAAACTAGGAGCTACCTCTGTAGTTGTGAAATCTAGGTTTAGTGTTGCTACACCCCCAAAAGCAACAAATAGGGTCTCTAGTACATCGCCACTAACTCCAGAATCTAAGCAAAGTCGGACACTTAGCGTTTACATAAAAAACAAGATTCGAGCTAGTAGGAAGTGGCAAAAGTAGTTTGAGCACCAATCAAGCTTTAATTGGTCACCCAAGAGCTCAACTACTCAAACACCACCAAGTGTTTCTAAAGGTAGTGCTAGTCATAGAACTTACTCTAGAACACCAGTTACTAAAAAACAATGGGAAGCCAAACTATCCACTCTTCCATCTGGTCTTTCTTTATATGGTGCAGGTGATCCAAATTGTCCTTTGGATTGTTGATAGCGGATGTTCAAAGCATATGACTGGGAATCTAAAACTGCTAAGAAATTTCGTTGAGAAATTAATGGGTACAGTCCGCTTTGGCAATGACAACTTTGTTGCAATCACTAGATATAGAGATTATGTTTAAGGAAATCTTACCATATGTCACGTGTATTATGTTGAAGGCCACATATACAATCTTTTTCCGGTTGGACAATTTTGTGATGGAGATCTTGAAGTAGCCTTTCATTCAAACACTTGTTATGTTTAGAATTTGGAGGGTGAAGATTTACTTACTGGTTCTCGTGAATCTAATCTCTACACCATCTCCATTTCTAAAATGGCGGCTTTATCTCCAGTTTATCTAATGTCCAAAGCCACGTCAAGAAAATCTTGGTTATGGCACCGATGATTTTCTAATTTGAATTTCGATACCATTAATCAACTCTCTAAAAACAAATTAGTTGATGGGCTTCCGAGATTTAAGTATGACAAAGATCAATTATGTTCTGCTTGTGAGCAAGGAAATAGAAAAAAGGCCACAATTCCATCTAAGTTGGTTCCAAGCACAAATTCCAATCTTGAATTACTTCATATGGGTTTGTGTGGGCCAATGCGGGTTGAAACTGTTAATGGGAAATGATATATTCTTGTCGATGACAACTACAGATATACTTGGGTGTTTTTTCTTCGAACAAAAGATGAGACTCCAGAAATAATAATGTAAAACCTAAAAATCTCAACAAGTGTAAAATTACCAAAATACCCCTAATGCAAGAAAATTTCATAAAAGCATGGATAAATTTCATTTTAATCCTAGAAATTATAAAAATACAACATATGACAATTATGAAATTTATGTAAGATTAAAATACCTTATATTATACAAGAAAAATAAATAATATTTATGTATATATATATTAGCCAAAAATATTAATATTTATGTATTTATACTTTACAAATTAAATCAAATAAAATAAGGATAATTACAAAATAATTATGCAAGTTCAAAATTCTGATTTAGTCTATTTTGAAAGCCCAAAATTCGGCCGAGCTGATTAAGGGTAAAAAAAAACCCATTGTTTAATTACTTTATGTGTTTGGTTCCCTATGCTACTAGCCAAAATGGGATCGATATGTTCTTTGGGAAGGTTGGAAGCTAAAGCAGACATTGGTATCTTTGTTGGTTACTCTGAGTCATCATGAGGGTTTCACATTTATAACCGTAAAACACGCAAAATAATAGAAACCATCCATGTGAAATTTGATGAACTCACGGCTATGGCTTCTGAATGCATCAATTTAGGACCCGGTACTAACTGCTTGAATTTTCAAAATTCATCAGACGTCGTGAATGAAACACTATCACATCAAGACTAGGATAACTTGTTTGGTCCTCTGTATAAAGAATACTATGCATTGAAATTCAGAGTGTCACAAATAATTCCGCTGGACAAAATTTTCTTGATTAATGAAGACAACTCCACATCTTCTTCATCTCATTTTGACAGGAGAATGATGCTTCACAAATAGTAACCTCTATCAGAAGAAACTTTTGCACAAGATTCCTCATCTACCAGTCTTGGATTACTCAATTCTGATGAACAAATTCAAGAAAGACTCGTTGCAAACTTGACGGAAAATATATCATGGCATTCTTTTACGAAACTCCTCGAGTTCGAAGAAGCTGAGTCATCTTCAAACTATCAGGGCCCGTTAAACATGCACGAGTTCTACCAACAACATCACTACACTGATAAATGGAATAAGATTCATTCAATTGAACAAGTGATTGGTGACCCTTCCAAGCCATTGACAATAAGAAGCAGACTCCAAACTAATGCAGAGTTGTGTATGTACGCACTCATAGTGAGTATTATTGAACCTAAAAACATCAAGGAAGCTATGCTTGATCATAGCTGGATCGAATCACTGCAAGATGAACTTAATCAATTCAAACGATTAGATGTGTGGGAACTTGTTCCACTACCTGATGGCAAGCATGTGATCAAGGTAAAATGGCTTTGAAAAAAAATACGGATGCTGAAAACATGGTTATTCATAATAAATCACGTCTTGTTTCTAAGGGTTATAGTCAACAAGAAGGAATAGACTTTGAGGAGTCATTTGCTCCAGTGGCACGACTAGAAGTTGTTCGAATGTTTGTGGTTTACGTGAGTCACAAGATATCTTTTCAATATAATCGATGGCTTGTGAAGACTGCCTTCCTCAATGGTACACTAAAAAAAAGAAGTTTTTGTAAGTCACCTATATTAATTTGTAGAACCAAACTTTCCTAACCACGTCTATTGTCTGAAGAAAGCTTTGTACGGTCTCAAACAAGCCCATAAAGCATGGTATGACAAGCTTTCCTCCTTCTTGATTGAACCATCCCTTTAACAAAAAGGTATTGTTGATCTGACATTGTTCACACAAAGATACGGGGATGACATTTTTATTAGTTCAAATATATGTCGATGACATTTATTTTTTGGTGTCATAAAAAATCTAGTTTTCCTCCAAAACATATTTGCTATATAACTATTATAAGTTAACTTTGATTGTCAATGATGGTGAAATGATGTTTCTGCTAGGACCTTCAGGTTCACCAATCCACTTCGTTGAATCTTCTTAAACCAAGTACAATACACTATGGTGCGTCTTAAAAAAACATAGGATGGGGATATAAATATGTAAATGGTTTTTACAGACACCAATGGCTTACAGCCAAAATCGATAGCTGGCATTTCACAAGAGAAACCCACAACTGGTTACAACTAATATATAGTTGTACATGATGGGGGTCTCACTGTTTCTCACTGCAAGTCGGTCCATACAATTTAACTGTTGACAATATTTGGCTGTGCAACTTTTCAGGCACGTACAACTGCTGTTAAACACCTTCTATGTTGTTATAAGACGCTTTTGTTATACCTCTGTCAATCCATTAACATGGGTTTGTGGTACTCGAAAGATTCTGGATTTGAGCTAATTGCTTATTCGTATGCAGACCATGCAGGGTGTCATGATGATTGCAAAAGTACACTCTAGTAGGAATCCAGTTTTTGGGCACTAAGCTTGTAGTTGGTCGTCCTAAAAGCCAAGTTGTACAACTATGTCAAACTACGGGAAGGGCAGAGTACGTATATTTATCAGCTTGTTATGCCATAAAAGTTATTTGGATGAGGACACAACTGCTGGATTCTTGGATATCTTACACCAAGATTCACAATGTACTTTGATTCATAAGAGTGCAATTGGCATTTCCTGTAAACGGTATAACATTATGGTACAATTGCACAGTCAACAGCCGTTAACAATGTTATCAAGGAAGCCTTTTGAAACAAGGTACAATGTCTTTATCTTTATTTGTTGGGACGGAATACCAGCTTGCGTTCTATTTACTTTTAATAGCCCTTCCAAAAGAGAGGTTTAATGTATATTAGTTTACAGGATTGGTATGATGTCACACCCCGCTATTAGCGAGGAAACACGTAGGATAGAGCGACATAATGATTTACATTGCCTACAATGTAAAAACACTCACATTTTCACACCTTTTCACTATCAATGATCATCAAATTATTTATTTTAACTTTTAAGCTGTTCTCTTTAAAATTTTCATGTTATGGTTAATCTCTAGTAAGCTTAATCAATTAACATCTAACGGTTAAACGGGCATCAAACAACTTAATTGTTTTCGTCATAGAACGTATTAGAATAATTATTTAAAGGATAATTATTTTACTTTGCATTTTATTTTTATTGGTTACGTAAACTTGTTTTACGTTCGCAATTAAATACTTGTAGGCTACCGGAAGCACACAATAACAATCATTTACTCAACAAATACCCACAATTATATCCAATACCCATAAAAATTACACTATTTCCTTATACTTATGTTCATGTGGCAGGAATTTGCGTGAAGAATTGCAAAAGAGAACAATATCAAAAATATCTTTGCTAAAGTCTTGTACCCAAACCTATCTCTATATTTACTAGTACATGACAAGTAGTTTTGCTTAATTTTTCTTACTTTGTTTTTCTATTATGTACCTAACATGGTGTATTATGTATCGTGACTTATACCAACTAGCTATTTGGTGTATATAAAGGAAGAAACTAGTTAGATAAACAAACTTCTCATATTTCCTTAATGAAAAACTTCACATATCTCTCTTTTCCTCTCCTCTAGGCACCGGCCAAACTCAAAAATCACACAAACAATCCATAAAATTTTATTTACCTCATATATTATGTATTCCTTACATCTTTATCATAAGGCTACCTTAGTCGGTTTGAAGGTTTTGTTATAAGCATTTTCAAGGGTTCAAGCAAGAAAGGTTTAGGATTTGGGTTTATTGGAATTAGGGTTTTTTTTTTGTCTTGGAGCTTGGGTTTATTATCTAAATCTAGGGTTTTTGATTTAGATTTCTTCATCATACATCATAATATGGGTTATCCTAATTACCCTTTTAACTCATTTACATTTCTGATTTCATATGTATTATTATATTTTTATAGTGAATTCACCATTTAGGAAATTTATTATCTTGTTAAATTGGATTTTTTCACTTAAGTATGGTTTGATATTCTTTTACGAATGTTATATTATTGTTTTAATATCATGTTCGGAATGGAAGTCTAAGCAATTGTAATAGTTATGGTTTAGTTTATAAAAAGTATATATAAACTAGTTACTCAAAAAGTGTACTTATTAAGTTTATGAGCAAAAGACATGTAAAGACTTGTTATCATGGAAATACTTGGACAAATGATGGACTAAGGACCTAAAGAATATAAGACTTGTGGTATAAACAACATGGTAGAGGACTTTGTAACAAATCATCTAGGCTTAAATGTTATAAAAACAGTTTTTAAACACATTATTTAACATAAAAGATCAAAAAGGGTTGTTTTAATTCGAAATATAACGCATTTATTTTATATTTTTTATAAAATTACTACGTCTCTTGAGATTCCAAAAATTGGTAAGAACAATTTCTGAAAAACCATTTTAAAACGATGGAGATAGGGAATTTATACAAGTTATACATTAATAAACGCGTTTTATAAAAGCCCCATTTTATACAATTAACTTAGCTTTTCAAATTTCACCTCTGATATAATATGATTGGTTATTTTTCTCAGAATTTACCTATTTTTAGGATTTCAAATACATTAAGAATCTATATTTTATTGGATCTATTAACGTAGGGAGTTTATGGATTTTTAATGTTACGTTTTTAAATAAGTTTATAAAAATATTTTTATAAATTGAAACAGTAAAAATTTCTATTAATCCTTTAGAATAACATTTTGGAAAAATACTTCAGTTAGATAAAACTTTTAATTATGAAGAGTTATCGAAAGAATCACTAAAATTCAGAAGTTTAAAACGAATAAGGTACGTCGTGTTTACCGAGGTTTACAGATAACTAAATTTATTAAAAGTGTATGAAAGTAAAGTTCTGTTCACCAGAGGACTTCAAATATGAAAAATGTAATTTTTTGATTAGCTCTTCTTCATACAAAAGGTGTTGACCATATGTAACGTTCGTAACAGACTTAAAACGAGAAAGTTACGGTTTTTACGTAAGTGATATATTATAAACGTTTTTTAACTTTATAAATATGATTGCACAATTACAATTAGATGGTGATGTTGCTATATGGCACTAGTATATACGGTATTAGTTAGTTCAAAGTACTTAGTATCATACGACCTAATAATTAATTAGGTTGCTTTCGGGCGTTTACGTGACTGCAATTTTTCATTCAGTGTTATACTTTGTTGAATCAGTCTACTCGAGGTGAGTTTATATCCCCACGTTTTACTCATTTTACATTATACTTTACAACTTTTTCTCATTTTTCGGGGTGATAACATGCTTGTTAATTATTCCATTTTCATGTTGGTTTGAATTTATTACATGTGCATTTACAATTCGTTTTACAAACTGGTTTACATACTCAATTACTTATTTTGGGACGAAATACATTGCTTGTTTCACTTTATTTTTGAAAAACAAGGAATGTACTCTTAATTTTACCCAATGGATTATGAGAGTAGCTTAAGCGGATTGAACTTATGAATTACTTGGAGGGTAAGCGTGAATGTTATAAAATAGATCTATTCGGGTGTGACAGCCCCGTTCGGGTGATTAGCTATCTACTGGCAAACCGAAACGTTATAGCTGTCGGAGCAAAGAAACGATTTTAACTTGAACTTGAAACATTACCGTGCATTGTTTATATAGTGCTATACCTCAAGTTACATCAACAGTTTCATAGAACTTTGAGTATTTCGTAATCATTGTTTTATACACACTTGAATTTTCGTTACCTGTTAAAGTGGCATATTTACATACTTGGAACCATTGGTGGTCAACTATACTTAACTTGTTCTGACTTTTTGGGTGATTGAAAATGTCATGCATACTTTTCAAAACTCTTTCGATTTCCTTAAATTCATATCGTACATTTTTGTGTGGCTATTATATGGATTGAAAATAGTCATACATTCTATATTGATACTTGGGTTCAACATTTACACTTAATAAAACATATGATACTCACCATTTTATGTTGACAACTTTGTAAGCATGTTTTTCTCGGTGAATTTTGATGCTTGGCTTATGTGTGTGCATTGGAGTCTAATTAAATTCAAGTTTTCTTTTCTATTGACACGTTTAGTAGGTTGTATCTCATGTCTTGAGGCATTGGTATTTTGAAAGTTACGCTCCCGAATAACATCTTCACGCTGTGACCTATTTTTGGATGTGTTACAGCTTGGTAATCTGGGATGTGCTTAATTTACCATATCCTTTTTCCATAAAAATGAGGCTAAATGACCAAAAACAGACAAAAACTGCCCAAATTGTGTTTGTTTTGCAATTTTTGTGTTGTGCAGGAAAACGGATATTCACAAAAGGACGAATTACAAAGCCAAAAACGACAAAAAATGAGCCACGAAAAAGTGATGAAAAGCCGAGCCAAAATAAAGCCAAAAAGTCAACACACTCATTAAATGTCAATAGACAACAGTCAAACAGTCATAAGTCAAAGTACCTCGCTGACAAAGTCACTGTAGTCAAACTCTGATGAACACTGAAGCAGAGAAGAAAAGACAACCCTTGGGGGACTTCAATTGCCAAATCCCAAAGTTATACTTACAAAGGAAAACATAGACAAGGGCTGAATTTGAATTTAGTAAAATAAATGTAGAGGGGGCTTTTCCTGCCAACACCTCTTTTCTTGTATTACAAATGGGGATCTGACTTCGCAAATAAAGAAAATAAGGTTGAGGGGGATTTTGCTAAACCCTCAACACTTTTATAACCATAAAGGACTAAAATTGCAAAACCCATCTTATAACTTTGAGGGACAAAGTTGGCAAACTACCCAAACCCTTCCTGTCTTGTTTATTTTACACATTTTTCCGCCCAAGCTCTATACCCATTTACCAGACAGTCAAGGGTGGTCTCCACCCCTCCTTTTAACCCGGCAAAATCCTATATTAAACCTTGGTAAACCTCACCCCTCACATCACTAAACACCTCAGCCCTATTAGATTGCCTAGTTGGCAATCCCACCACTCCCAAGCAAATTCGATGGCTTTAGTTGACCAAAAAAGAAGAACTAAGTTGCATTTGGTTAGTAAGATTAGCTTTTGGAGGATGGGACTCTCACACAACAAAAACACCTTTGAAGTCTCTCACAAAGAAAGCACAGCTGCAAGACCAAGAGAGAAGAAATTCGGCTATAAATAGGACCCCAATGTATATCTTAGATATCTTAGCTTTTAATTTTTAATGAAGTCTTTTTTTCAGCTTATTTTTAACTTATTGTAACTTTTAATTTACTCTTGTACTCTTTTCAAAGTTTAATTAAAGTTTGAGGTTTTTTTAAAGGTTTTCTTTTTAAATTTTCAATTTCAAATTTAAGTTCTTAATTGTTTATCATGTAATTGCTTCGTAGTGGTGCTTATTGGATGATAGATACTGTCTGAAATGGTAGATGGCAACAACTATCAAATGGGTAAATATGTTGTGAGACTAGCATAACTAGCTCAGATTAAGAGCCTATACTGCGAACTCACAAGATCTTCTTGTCAGAAGAAGTTGTAAAGACCAATCGGTATCGCTTCAATTTTCACTTTCTAAGCTACAAAACAACTGTCAGCGTTGACTTATTATCAGCTTTATCGTTGTGCGTTTATTGTGCCTTGCACTTTATGCTCCCGCCATTTATGCATTATTTTTTAGCCAGCGTTCTCTGCAGCCCTATCCTCCTTGTTTTTAAGACCCCTTGGCCTACAATCTCCTTTTAATTCACGCTTTAAAAAAGTCCTTTGATTGGAAATTTATACGGGCGTGTTCTGGGTTTAAGCCCAAAATGGCGGTTTAGTTTGGTTAATGTTTGGGTTGTTGGTAACTTAGGCTGTGTTTTTTTTAATTAGCTAAATTAAGGTCTAATAATGAGTTTTAATGAGTTTTTATAAATTAAATTTCATTAGTTAAGTATTTTATTCCTAAGGTTTAAACCTGTGAGAATTGTGTTTTCTTAATTTGCTTATCTTTGATAATTAGTTTAAGATAGGGTATAACGTATTTTGTATTAGCTTCATGTTAAGGTTGAAATGCATTGAAAGTAAGTGTAGTATTCATGCCTTGTGTTTGTCTTTGGTTTAGTTCTTCATCTCTGTCATGTATAAATTATTCAAAAGGAAAAATTGTCTTTTTCTAGGTTATGTAATAATTTGATAAAGTTAGAGTTGTTAGTTAGGTTTGAAGTTAGGTGCTCAAGCTCCATTGCAAGCTATGTCTCAATTTGTTTGAGCTTTTTAAGTTCTTTCATAAGCTTTTAGCAACCTAATTTTAAGCCCAAAATAGTTTCTTAGGTCTGTTTTACTTTTCAGACTTCCCAATTTACGGGGCTTAATTGAATTTTTGGCTTTATTTTTATAGGAGTTAGCTTTCGATTAAAGCTTAATTTATTCTTATGTTTTTTGTTTATTGTAATACAGTAGCTTATTTAGGAATAAGCCCTTTGCTAATATTATGTTTTTTAGATACAAAGGGACCCAAACAAGCAGTATTAATCTATAAGTTATGCTGATGTTTTCTTCAGCTCTTTAATTGGCTTATTGAGCTGGAAAAAGCATTAAGCTTTCTAAATTTTTAGAAAGGCCTAAAAGCTCTTTAATTTATGCCCCCCAAAAGCCTCAAACCCTTAAGGAACTCCTTTCTAGGTGGCTTATTTTTTAAGCCAATAAGTGGCTTTTGGCTGTTTTTCTAAACTGGTTTTAAGCTCACAAAAGACTCTATTTGCTTATTTGGTTGTTTGTGACTTATTTCATTTGCTTATTTCTTGTTGCATTAGGTAATTTAAGTTACTTTTTATAGCTTTTTAGGATTCTTAGCTTATTTTGAGCTTATTAGAGCTTATTTTTAAATCTGCCAAAAAGGCTCCCCTGGTGCAAAAGCCTGTTTTGACAGCTTCTTTAAGCTGTCATTTAGCTTACCTTTTTCTTTCTAAAAAGCAATTTTAGTAAGCTTAAAGGGTGTGCTTTAAGCCCCTATAAGCCCAGCCAATGGGTCTCACTCTAAGGGTTTAAAAATAAACCCCAAAAGTGACCCAAGGTCCTGTTTGTTTGCCAGAATTGACCATTTTGACCCAATTTGCTTATTTTGCTTATTTGTCTCTTTTGACTGGCTTATTTGTAGTTGCATTAGCTTATTAGGTTTAGTATACCATCAATTTTGGCTTATTTGTGTTGTTCATTTGCTTTATTGGTTCATAGAAGCAACAAGTGGAAAGATGGCATATTTGTCCTTGGTAGTATATGAAGCAAACTCTGTTCTGTCCTAGCTTTTTCATATCTCTTTTTACAGCTTATTTTCCTTTTTTAAAAATTATTTTTTGTTTGCTGTTTTGTATAAAATCTTGGTCACTTTTTCAAGTTTTGTAAGTTTTAAAGCCCAAAAGTGGTTTGGATATGGTTGCTTAAAAATAAGCTTAAAGAAGCCCCCTTGTCTGTTTGCACCTCATTTTCTCTTCAGTAGCCTATTTCTCATATTTTAGCTTATTTTTCACTCCCATGTGCTTATTTTTATCTACATTTGCTTATTGTGATTAGCTTAGCCTTGTTTTTAGTTATTTGCATTCTAGTAGATTTATACATACCCAACACCACTACCGCTGTGCTACAATAGCTCATCCGGTAGTGGTGTTCAAGGTTTAATATTTAAGGGTGTTTTTGGCTTAAAGCTTTCAGCCCTTTGTGGGCTTATTCCAGCTTATTTAATAAGCTGGTCTTGCTTATTTTATTTTTCCTAGGACTCTTTTAGTGTTTTTGAATTTCTGTAATTTTTTTTAGATTTTTCCATTAAGCTTTAGTATTTTTTATAATTTATTTTCTTTAAAAACTTTAAAAAATCATAAAAATTAAAATATTAATCAAAAAAATATAAACTTTCTTTTTAAAATTTTCTTTTTTCATATATTTTGGAGGAAAAATATAAAAGTTTCTGTAGGATTAATTTTTCAAAAATTTTCTTTTTAAAGAACGGGATTCGTTCCCGTTCTTGTGTTGACTCGTTTTTGGTCCAAACAAACTCCGTTTTCGATCTAGTTTTTTTTAAACTTCGTTTTTAGTCAATTAGAATCTATTTTTAGTTTAAAAATTGTTCTAGGGTTAAAATTGCAAAATTTAGGTTTTTGACCCTCGTTTTCCGTGCCCGTTTTAGGTTTTAAGTTATTTAGCTTTCGTTTTTAGGTTTTCTTTAATCGTTTTTGCATAATTAATTTTTAGTAATAGAAAACCAATCATAACTTTGTCGGATTCAAACATCAATCATCAATCCGTCATTCGATCTTCAATTGCACACCTCGTTGGGACATAACGACCCGGGAAATCAAACTTCCGGAAACATATATATTTTATTTTGTGAACTCTTAACCAATCCTTGGCTAAAGGTATTTGGTTGATTGTTTGCCTATATATTATATATATATTATTGACGAATCAATTTTTGGCGCCGCTGCCGGGGAGGCTGTGAAACGAATTTCGTAACGTTTGACAAATTTTGTTTGAATTTGTAAATATTTCTTTTATTTTCATAAAAATATAAAAAAAATACAAAAATATTTTTCATTTATTAGTATAATTATCATATAAAAACAAAAGAAAAACCAAAAATATAAAAACATTGTCCATAAAAAGAAATAAAATTCACAAATTGGTAAAAATACCAAAATATAATATTCTCAATTGAGGTATTATCATAATAACTTCCGGTGAACTTGTTGGTTCCCAACTCGAACAAAAGATTCAAAAACTTGCCATTTGTGTCTCTTACGACATACGGCTCACCTTGAAAAGTTAAACAAGCTATAAAGTGGGTATAAGGAGGGTCGTTTTTCGTGACCGTTTTAGGTTTTAAGTTATATAGCTTTCGTTTTTAGGTTTTATTTAATCGTTTTTGTATATTTGATTGGTAGAAATAGAAAGCTCATCATATCATTGTCCTATTCAAACATCAATCATCAATCCGTCATTCGATTTTCCATTCAAGCCTCGTTGGGACATAACGACCCGGGACTCATACTTTCGGTTACATATATATTTTATTTAGTGAATTTTAACTTCTTGCCTTGGTCAAAGGCAATTCGTTGATTCTTTTTCTATATTATTATATATAGATTTGAACGAATCAATTTTTGGCGCCGCTGCCGGGGAGGCTGTGAAACGAATTATCGTTACGTTTGAAAATTTATGTTTAAATTTGTGAATATCTCTTTTATTTTTATAAAAATACAAAAATATTTTTCATTTCTTTTTAGTATATATATAAAATT
>BQNB010104664.1:0-11800 GCA_026074375.1 Tanacetum coccineum | reverse complement strand
TTGAGTTCATCCAACCAAGTTTTTGCTTCACCCGTGAGTGATAAGGGAAACATCATTAGTCAGACGGCTTCATTTTTGGTTTCTCCGTATTTGAACATATCACATACACCAAGAAATTCATGAACGTGTTTGTGAGGATCAGTTTTAATTCTACCATCGACTTAGTTTCCTTTGACAAGGGTCAATTGGTTACCTTTAATGGCCAATTCATTTGCGATTTCAGGAATGGTGATTGTAGGATCGGGAGTCGAGGCGACTACTCGGTCGGCTGCCCACATGGGTTCATCATCCATAGGATTGAGATTTTCAAGAAGTGTAAGAAAATGGCGGATATCGAGAATAGGTGGGTAGATTATTCGTGGGTGTTCGGGTCGTTCGTTCCTTCGTTCGATTGGGACTCTCCTGTTTCGTCAATGAAGTCTACGATTAAGAGTTCTTTCAGGTTCAGCTAATGGTTCGACAAGTCTAGAATTAGAAGCACATGTATGCATCTGATGTGTAGTTGTGTGTAGGTATTTTTATGTTATCAAGTTTTACTATTTATATTTTGCTGACTTTACCTAAAACAACACTAACGGGTAGTGTACCAGATCAGTTGTAGCTTCGTTGGTAAGTAGGGTGTCGATCACTAAGAGTGAGAACGTTAATTCCTAATTCTACCAGTATTTTAGTTATCTTATGTTAGTTCTAATCTATGTTAAACCTATGCTAAACTTAATCCTAATTCTAATGGTTGAAGGGGGTTTTCAGTCTGAGAGACTAGCACGGGTTTTGGTGGTGACTTAAGTCTACTTTCTCTACCGAAACACACCTAAGACAATAATCAGAAGATAGAAGAGCGGTCAAGCCTATGATAAGGATACTGTATTAACCAAGTTTACTTAAATCTAACGTATGTTTGTTTATTAGTGCTATGATTACTTATTTCGAGGCGGCATATCATTCCAAGATTTAGGCGGGACTTCTTCCTAAAACCTAGATACGCTAATTCTGTCACAATTAAACGCATCCGCATAAAGCATCCTATTTTTGCCGATTATAATTCATCTAGAGGACAATATTGGTGAAAATCATGCGAACCCTAGCTCATCGATGCTTTATCCACTTATGTTCAATCTAGCTATATGTATTAGTAGTCTACCGACCAATAATGAATCCAAGCAAGGTCATAGAATGCATTTGTAGTATTAACCTAAGTCACCACTTAGCCTACCATTCTTTATAACCGGGGGAAACACTATGATCTTCCGATTGTAGTTCTATAATTCCAATTCCATATAACAATACGCGAGTTTTATCCTAAACCTAGATTACTTGGTCCGTATCACTAGATCTAGTTGAATAAAAAATTAAACCGCGCAATCAAACATAAACAAATATCATGTGATAAACATAATCAACAAATCAATGATAAATTAAGCAATCGGTAAAAACAAACCAAACATTAAACTTTCATAAACATGGCTAATACCTAAAGGTACTAGCCGATAACCATTATAACGAATACAAATGTCATAGACGAACGATTAAGGTAAACTAATCAAATGATACCAAAAACCAAATGTGTATTTAGAGTATAGAAGATTACAAGGTGTTTCCTATTGAATTAAGCACTTTGCAAGACCTTTGCTGCTCTTCTTGATCTCTAAAAATTGTCTTATGTGGTTAGGGTTTCGAAAATATAATTAAGCACACCCTAAAATCGTGTTTAGGGTTTTGTATATATATCGTCTGGAATAAGGTTGATACGCCGTATTGGATCGATACGGCATATTAGGGTTTTCTTGGAGTGGGGACCACGTTTGATATCTTCCAGAATATTCTTCGTCTTTATCCGTGAATACGACGTATGGTGTCTTCTGGATACGGCGTATAGGTCTTTAAATCTTCGTGGTTCCTTGTGAAGTTCAGGCGCAGATACGCCGTATCTTCCTAGATGGATACGGCGTATAGGTTGTCAGAACATTAGCTTCTTGATTTCTTCGTTTAAGCTCCAAAATGCGCGCCTTTTAGTCAATCTTCACCAAATGCTCCATATTTACTGCAAATAACTAATATAAGCAATTAAGTACCAATTCATGCATAAATAATGTAAAACGAGCAATTTAGATGGAATAAATGATGCTATAAAATAGACGTTATTTGATGTCATCAAATATTCCCCCACTTGAATCCTACTTGTCCTCAAGTAGACTTTAGAAAATTTATAAAAATGTATCTCAAACCAAGGTTCAAGATTTTTCCTTTAAGCACTTTTTCGTTAGATTACTATCACACAACCAAACACCTCACGAATAGGAAAAATGAAAACACTCAAATCACTCAACTAATCTATGTGGTAACATGTAACTAATTCGCTCAATTGCTCGGTCGTGATGAGTATTCTATCATAGGCTTGGCAAGGATACACATCTCCACCACTAAAGCTAAGGAGTAACAAGTTTAAAAAGGTAAATTGGGTTTAAAGGTTTAAGGGTTTGATCACTCTTTCTAATCTCTATCGATACCAATATTCCAGAAAAGGTGACAAAATCACACATACACATCCATAACGATGGAATAGACACATATGATTGCATTCGAACCTTAACTCGAATAAGCTAAAGAATAGGACTAGTAGTCTTCACCAAAAGTCGTAAACCAGCAAGGGCGACAAACCACATATACACATCCATAACGATGGAATAGACATACATGATTGCAATCATTCCCCCACTCGAGTAAAACCAAGGGTTAGGACGAAGAGTGATATAGGGTATGGATCTTCTAATCCTTCACCAATAGTAATAAACCAACAAGGCGGACAAAACCACACATACATGGCCGTAACGACGGAATAGACATGCGTGATTGCTCGCATCCTCATTCGAGTAAGACCAAAGGATAGGAATTAGGAAAGGGAAAATAATTGGTGTTAAATAAAAATAACAAAACAAATAGATTAAGTCCAAGCAGATAAGGTATAATGTTCCTAGTTACTTTCCCGACCACACCTATGAAAAAGACACAAATTGTGGACTACTTCATGTTTAGTAGACACGAACCAGACTCGAAAAACATCTTGATCAAAGATAAATGAAAACAACCCTTAGTTGGCGTTCCCATAACGGTCAACTCCCAATCGTCCATAATATACATACTTTACAAAAATTAGTGGCGATATCTACCACTTTATACAAAACTTTACATCGTCGATTTATAATACGTATCAACAAATAATCGATCCTTCAAATAATAATAATGGTTTAAGCTTAAGTGAACCAATTATCTAATCCTCCAAACTTCATCTTTTTTGTTGCGATTTTCTAATTTTTCGATTTTTTTTCAACAAAACATACTACGAATTTCAGTGTAATTTCATCATCTTCACGATCTTAATAAATCCGGATAATTTATCCATAATCCTCCATACTTCAGATATATATAAAAGTAATTGTGAAAGTAGCAAAACATACTGAAAAACTACTACTTTTACATTCCCATTGCATTGAGCAATTTCCCGACCTAACCATGGATGAAAAATCAACACGTGCCCAATTGCATTGTGCAATTTTACCGACCATACAAGAGTTAGTAAACTTCCATTACAATACAGAAAATACAATACTTTACACAAAAGCAGCTAGCAACCGATTTAAAGACTTAATCTAATAGGACAGGCTAAGGTGTAAAGGTGTAACGAAACAAACATTTGGTGTGAAAAAGAATGAAATGGCTCAACATGTTTTTCTAGGGGAATCTTACTCTAAAATAAGAGTAAACAAAGGGTTTATACGAAGGTTAACTAACCAATGTGGTTAGTTAATATCAAAACATGTAAAGGCTTTTTGGGTGTATTCCTAGAAATTTACCAATTCAGACAAGTTACTCCATCTATTTAAGATAGTACTTATTATTGTGGTCTCGAATAGATATACCAAGCCAAGTTCTAAAGTCTAAAACATCACCGGCACACTCAAAATTTGGTAGAATTTTGGGTAAACATTTGGAAATGGATAAGGCTAAATTCTTACAATATCTAACAAGGGTTATGTGTGCAGGTTATGTAACTAATAATTTCACAAAAGTATGCTAGAAAAAAATTTAAATTTGGGCATAATTTAAGCATCTTATTGTGAAAAAAATAGGATAAGTAAGCGTTCTAATTCTTCTCCCCTACTTGAAATATACAACGACCTCGTTGTAAAAATATGAAACATTAAAAACGGGAATTTAAAAGAATTAGAACGGGAAACTCCCCTATCATTTGCTTCGAATGATTCTCCATGTTGTGTTTATAAGCAATATTGAGTGATGAGATATATCCACCGCCGAAGCTTGGGCAATTTTATGACTTCTTCTCGTTTTCGCATTTAACGCCTCCACTGCAATGTAAGTTTGATTATGAGATTGTCTGAATTTGTATACGGTAAAGAGCAAGGGCTAGAAATGAGCTTGATAGTCGCTTCGTTTGTTTTATAAAGCTCCAGCTTGACTAGTTTTGAAAAAAATGTTGAAGCTAATTTGACAATTTTAAACTGAGTCAGCTATGTAAGTTAGTGGTATAAAATTGTTAACTGTATAAGATTAGATATAAAGCTTGTTTAGGCTCACGCATCTAATCAAGCTACATGTATGCTGCTTAGACTTTATTTTTGAGCTCAGAGTCGTTTAAGTTGAAATAGACTTCAGCTTTTGACAAGGTGAGCTTGAGCAACTCAACTCATTTACACTTGTAAGTAAGGTTACATATTTGACCTATAAACTTGAACTGTGTATAATATATTCAATGAAGGATACCGTGTTTAATTAATGGTTGTAAACTGGTTTTTGTAGATATTAGGAGAATAGTGAAGTTGTTCCTTAAGGATAAAAGAGATGATGATTTCTTCAAAATTGATGTGAGCTTTATTTGTTGTGTTATTGTTTACAAGATGTTGAAACATGTGGAGTAATTTTGCAGGTTAGTTGTTGATGGTGCTGGTATGGTTGTTTGGGCTACTGAGATTAGTTGTATGGATGTGGTTTGTGTATGTAGCTACGAGTTTCTGGTAGGAAGCCGATGACTGTCATTGCCTCAAGGAAAGGTTTATATCCGGCTAGAAAGCGGAATCTTACTAGTCATTCTTTAGTTGGGTTGTTGCAGCAGATAAGTCGAAACTTTGATGCTGTAAGTAAAAACTCTATCATGGATGTTTGCTTTGACTTGTCATTTGAATTACGAATATTAGAAAATTACTCGGTCCCTAAATAACCTACGTTTGACTTAATGACGTGTGACTATTAATCAATTATCTAGGACATTCCTCACCAATGCAAACAAGCAACGATTTAAATTTGGATTAAAGTTTTATGATATCGGAAATTTATGGATTTATGACAAATTTCTTTAGTAACACTTGCAATCATGTGAATTTATCTTATAATTCAACTAGTTAATCGTCTTTCTACTATGCTATACTGCAGGCATATAAATCTCTTATGAAAGCTTTCATTAATCACAATAAAGTAAGTCGAGTTTACTAAGCTCTTTAATTTTGAGAGAAAT
Organism: Tanacetum coccineum; assembly: GCA_026074375.1. Taxonomy (NCBI): domain Eukaryota; kingdom Viridiplantae; phylum Streptophyta; class Magnoliopsida; order Asterales; family Asteraceae; genus Tanacetum; species Tanacetum coccineum. The sequence continues at coordinate 6,273 of BQNB010104664.1, read as the reverse complement.
GTCAAGTAAAAGGTTTATATTTGTTTCAGTTTGGAAATCTTCCTTACGGGTTTCAAGAAAACACGTAGATCTTACCTCTAGTTGTTGCTGATAACCCATCTGTTTTCCCACCACTTCCAGTGGAAGAAAAAAGTTGGGGAGGAAATGGTGGTGGACAAGGAAGGGATGGTAAACATGATAATAGGAAGTGGGCGAAAGAATTCTTAATTTTGGCAGCAATGCCTTGTAAAACAGCAGAAGAGAGGCAAATTAGAGATAGAAAAGCTTTTTTGCTTCACAACCTATTTGTCAACGTATCAGTGCTAAAAGCTGTTGCAACTATTAAGCATGTTGTTGATAGTAGCAAATGCCCCTCAAATGGTTTAACTGACTCAATTTTGCATGAGGAAAAAATTAGGGATTTGCTTATCAAGGTCACAAAAGATGTGCCTGAAGCAAGCACAAAGCTGAATGGTAGAAATGATGGGAATCCTATTTTAGGATTGTCACATGAGGAGCTTGCTAAAAGAAACTTGCTTAAAGGCATAACTGCAGACGAGAGTGCAACTGTCCATGTTAGTATTATACTAGTTATAAATATCTAGATATTAATACCTTGAAAGTTTACCACCACCTAATTTTATGAATATTTTTGTAATATTGGTATCTTCCAGGATACATCTACTTTAGGCGTAGTGGTTGTTAGACACTGTGGCTATACTAGCTGCTGTGAAAGTTTTTTTTGGTAACCATGGTTTCCGACACATTAGCCGAATAATCCACAGGGTTTGAACCCACCGCCACACACACTTAAACCAAGTAAAGCCCTCCTATTTCAAGAGGTTGGTGTGGCCACATCAAAGTTGTTTGCACCTCGCAAGAATTAAACTTGAGACCTCACACATTTTAGAGTGATAACCACAAACCCTTTTGCCATTAGGCCACTCTTGAGTGGTTTGCTGTTGTGAAAGTTGCAGCTGATGTGAACCGGGATGGAAAACCCAATCCACAGGACATTGATATCGAGGACCAACCTAAAGGGGGTACCAAAGCTTTAAATGTCAATAGGTCTGTACAATAGATGCGTAACAATAAATAATGAATTGATAGTTTGAGATAGGGAAGAGTTTAATCTGTTATAACCCAAAATGGAACAACATGTTGATTTGGCGTCTGGTTCAATTTTTGGTATAATCCTTCTCATGATGGTTTGTAGGTCGCTACTTATGGTTTTTATCTTTTTGTATTACAGTTTAAGAATATTATTACATAAGTCACCTACAGCGTAATCATCTAGTGCAACTCAACTGCCGAAGATCTACAGTCTGCTAATAGCTTGGTCAGGAAAGTGTTGAAAGAAAGTCTATAGAAAACGAAGGCAGAAGCCTCTAAAGCGACAAAATCCATCAGATAGGAATTTGGAGCATGTTGGGTGCAGCATTTGCAAAACCAGAACTTTGTGAAATCTGACTCTAAGAAAGTTGACGATGTTAAGGTAGAACCTGATGTGAAGGGCCTAGGAAAGGGATTGCTAAAAGAATCAAGAAAAACCCCAAAGGTAAGAGCAGAAAAGCTAGGGAGGAGGTTGCGCAAAGAACGACACATAACCATAACAATACATACATACATAATAAGTAAGTAGCAAAGAGATGGAAACATTGGATAAGAGCAGGAAGTTCTAAGGTGGAAACATCTTCCTGAAGCAAACATATAGTGCGGTCAAAAAGAATCAGGCACTGGTCTCCACCATAAGGTTGGCTGGCAGCACATAATTTATGCATAACCTGTTAACCAACTGATCAAAGTTTTGAATAAGGAGGCACAATCAACAAAAGCTACATATCTTAGTTCCTAGATATCAGTATAAGATCTCTATGATTGTAATAGAATCCGCTATTGGTTTATATTGCAGTTTACTGATGGAGGTTGATAAGAAGGCATCATAACCTCATGATGAAATACGACCTCGCCAAATAGGTTGCTTCTTAAACATTACTAAAATGATATCATATATCTATTTTTCACTTGGCATCAAGTGTGTAACCGATGGATGCGATTTCACTTCTGTTAGGTGGCTGATTTTAGCTCCTTTGAACTTTCACCTGTTGATGGAAGAACTTTGACCGATTTCATGCACACAAGGGGTTTGCGGATGTGCTCCTTGGGTCGAGTGGTAAGTTTTTTGACTTTATGACAATTCTAAGTCTATCCTTGACATCTTGATGCTTTTGCCGCAATTAACATCTATTAACTTAATGATCAGATGGTTCAAATTTCCTTGATATATTGTGTTTAGTTTGATTCTAGCACTCTGCTTATTAAACTATTATGAGTGTGTCAACGAGTGGTGACAACTTTTAACCCCTTTGATTTTTTCTAAGAAAACATATGACTAGACTTCGCTTTACATTTGCATCATTCAGTCTACATGCTAATCAACTTTGGAGTTTACAACAAACATAACTAGCTAGAAAGGACCCACATGTAACCATGTACATTATCATATACTTGCGAGAGATATTGATTATTGGTAGAAGTGAAAAGATTTGTAGTAACAATTCAAAACTCAAAACGGATTGGGGTTGAAACATGTCATTTTATAGTGCGTTGTCAACCAAACATGGTTGGGTTAGGTGACCCTCAAACACTATCATGACCTTTTCTAAACCTATTATGTAGGTAACTGATGCATTATTATGATTACAAATGCAACATGATTACGGTACTGACCTAAATAAGCAAGTAGTGCATATTAAAAAATAGACTAGGGAGACTTTTAACCCGTTCGGCCTGTTCACCTTTTAGTTGCAAATTTCATTTTGACCCATCAAAGATATGACATCCTAAACTAATGGATTCATATGTACTTTTATGTGTCATAAAATTCAAGCTCGGCTTGCCCTCTCTGGCTTTTTAGGTTGAACTTTCAAACAAGCTCCCCCATGTGCAGTCACTTTGTATCCATAAGATGGTTGTGCGAGCCTACAAACACATATTGCAAGCAGTTATAACAGCAGTTGATGGTATAGCTGATTTAGCTGGCTCAATAACGTCATGCTTAATGTGTCGTCGTATGTATGTATTTTATGTTATCAAGTTTTACTATTTATATTTTGCCGACTTTACCTAAAACAACACTAACGGGCAGTGTACCCGATCAGTTGTAGCTTCGTTGGTAAGTAAGGTGTCGATCACTAAGAGCAAGAACGTTAACTCCTAAATCTACCAGTATTTTAGCTATCTACGTTAGTTCTAATCTATGTTAAACCTACTCCTAATTCTAACGGTTAAAGGGGGGTTTATAGTCTGAGAGACTGCCACGGGTTTTGGTGGTGACTTAACTCTACTTTCGCTACCGAAACGCACCTAAGATAATAATCAGAAGATAAAGGAGCGGTCAAGCCTATTGTAAGGAAATTGTGCTAACCATGATTAATCTAATAAAACGCAGGGTTTGTCTAAGGTGCAATGATTGTATTACTATGTTGGTGTCATATCATTCGCAAGGTTTAGGCGGGACTTCTTCCTAAATGTTATTCAAGTAATCCTGTCATAATTATTGAATGTGTCATTAAGCATACATTAGTTAATTATAATCTATCTGATTTTTTTAGTAAAGGGTTACCCCGGTAAAGTATATTAAATTCGAAAAAAAGTTAAGAACAAATAAAATGTGGCTGAAGTTCAAGCTAAACAGCTTGATAAACACCAAAAACTAGAGCTTATGACATGCCATAAACTCCTACAACTCTAGAAACAACTAATTACAACTAGAACACATAACACAACTAAACAAGCTAACCAGTAGCAGCCATGAAAGATGAACTTCCACCAGCTTTTGTGTATTGAATTAAGTTAGCCGATTCATCATACATATTTTCCACTTCTTCTTCTTCATCTTCTTCTTCTTCTTCATTTAAGGCAGAAAACGAATTAGACATGGAGAGATTATATTTCTTAGATGAATTACCAGTCGTCTTCAACATAGGTGTCGATTGAGATGTATAACCCACATAAGTAGTTCCCTTCATTGGTGCACTTGTAGTCGCTTTAGGCTCATATCTAACATTATGTTTAATCGAAGGACCAGTAAACTGACCGCCATTAGTAGACTTGGACTTACCTTTCCTCTTCTTCTTTTTACCCACCGTTTGGAAACCATCATTAGTCTTCTCAGCATTAGGGGTAACAACATTAGAAGTAGCAACAATAGGAGGACTCACCACTTTTTTAGGGCAATAGTCATGAACATGACCAAAAATCTTACATGTATCACATCTGGGCGGCCTCCATTCATACTCAACACGGATGGTTTCTTTGGTAAAATCATCCTCAAAAAGAGATGGAATACCAATAGTAACAACATCCACGAGATCAGCCTTTAAATTTACCTTAATTAAGCACCGAGCAAAATTACTCATACCCCACGAATCATTACACATGGAGCTTGTGTATGAATCAAGCATAACAAGTTTACCAATGAACGTAGCAATTAGACTAATACCATCCTCTTCAAAAACTTGAATAGGAACATCATGCAATTTAACCCATATCGAAATACAAGTCAATTCTTCTTTAAGCAATCTAGTATCCATCGACCATTTCTTGAGAATGATCGGAGATTTACGAATCAACCCAGCCCGGGAATCAAATTTAAAGAAAAAGAAGCCTTTGGAATTCATCATAATCCTTTTCAGCCTATGTTTCGCCTAGTTGTTCCTAGCATAATATTCAACAACCAAAAACGCCAATCTCTTTCCAATAAAGTAGCCATATAGAGTGTGTTCAAAGCGAGTAGTAACCTTTTCAACAACTTTACGAGGAATATAGATGTTAACACCATCAAATACGGGATCAGCCACCAAGGTACGAAAGTTGGAATTAACATTTGGTTGATCCTTTGCACTTCCACCCGCAACTCCAGCATAGGATGTTGACTTATTGATGTCCACAGACTGAACGATAGGGTTACTAGGTATTGTGGATTCATCAACATTAAGATTAATTGAATCATCAGCATACGAAGCCTTACAAGGGATAACATTAGCATTATTACGATCAACCTTAATTGAATTACATATAGAACCTAATGCTTCCAAAGTTTCCATACGATCTTCATTAGTCAACTCAGATAATAACTCATCATGTTTACCAGCATCAATATCATTAATTAACTTTTGCAAGTCACCCACAGTAGTTAATGGAACTCTAAAAGTGGCAGTAACATCAATACTATATAGTTCTCGGGGCACGCTAATAATAGAAGACGGAGAAACCAAAGGAGAAGATGTACTCACCTTTAGACTACTTCTAAGCTGCATACCAACCCTAGCAGCACCATCTCTAAACGTAGTACCCTTATCACTTATATTCGACATTCTTAACTACAACAAGCAAAATGAAACCTAAAAAACCCTAAACAAAGAAAAGTAAAAGATCAACACAGAAGCTATGAGATCCACGTCTATCTCATCACAAAAAACCTTTGAAGGAAGGCAATAATATAAATATACAAAGGACTATCCGACTTCCATTATGAAAGTCGATAAGAATTAAAAAAGACCCCTAAAAAAAGAAAAAACACCAAACCCTAAATGAGAGATCGCACCCTAAATCTTTAGAGAAACGTAAATCAAATAAGAAACTTGTTAAATCATTATAATCATAAGATTAACAGATTAAACAAGAGTATTATATGATATTCGGATCAAGAAAGAAGCAGATTATGCGATCAGAATTGATGGAATAGAGGGAGCCGTTTTTTCGCCCATAGAAGAGACCTAATTAGGGTTTTTTTAGTAATATATGCATATTGATCATGGTTTATAAGTGTTTATATTATACATAAATATTTATGTGGTAATTGTTTTATATGGAAAAACCAATGAAAGCCTATGATTTTGCATGCTTGTTTAATTATTTATGTGTCTTGATCACATGATCTTCATGCACTGAAAATTGATTTCCCGACTCTCTATATGGAGTTAGACCACGGAATTGTTTTTGGGAGTTCGCAACTCAGCGGGCTACAACTTATTGTTTGATCGTGGTTTAAGGTCTGTTAATGTATTTAATCAGCATGCAGTTTTTTTGTACAAAGTATAAGGCCTTTGCAGTCAAGTTGTTTGATGTATGTGTACTACTAGTTTTAAGAGGATTCTAAAAGCAAGTGGGGCTCTTATTTTGTTTATTGGCTTGTTCATTATTTAGGCGTTTTCTAATCTTTTCTTTGCAAGTTGTTTATGTGATTTATTATGATCCATTGGTTCAACTTGTTTTTGCTTAGATATATAT
>BQNB010104662.1:0-23770 GCA_026074375.1 Tanacetum coccineum | reverse complement strand
TATGTAATAAAAATTATGATTTATAATTAAAAATGAGTTTCAAAATATCACCGGTTATGCGGTAATAGTTTTTATACAACAAATAAAAGGTCAAAAGTCAAAAGTCAAGTCAAACCCGAAAAGTCAAAGGGTAAAATAGTCCTTTATGATTCCGAAAATTGCCGGTTGCTACAAAGAAATACATCTTGGTCATCGTCGATGATTACTCTCGGTTTACGTGGGTCAAGTTTTTGAGATCAAAGGATGAAACACCAACGGTTGTCATCAAATTTCTGAAGCAAATACAAGTCGGTCTCAACAAAACTGTAAGATTCATCCGCACCGACAATGGAACTGAATTTGTCAACAAGACTCTGTATGATTATTATGAAAGCGTTGGAATCTTTCACCAAAAGACAGTGCCAAGGACTCCCCAGCAGAACGGCGTTGTCGAAAGACGGAACCGAACTCTTGTCGAGGCAGCTCGGACAATGCTAATCTTTTCCAAGGCACCGATGTTTCTTTGGGCTGAAGCTGTGGCTACTGCCTGTTACACCCAAAACCGTTCCCTTATTCACACACGTTACCCTACAAATGACAGCGAGGATCTTGGAAAACTACAACCAACGGCTGATATTGGAATTTTCGTTGGCTATGCACCGAGCAGAAAAGGTTACAGAATCTACAACAAACGAACCCGACAAATAATGGAAACTATTCACGTTACATTCGATGAGCTGACTGAGCAAATGGCTCCTGTACAATCCAGTCCAGGACCCGCTCCTAACCTGTTGACGCCTGGACCTATAAGTTCAGGGCTCGTACCCAATCCTGCTCCTGCTCTACCATATGTACCTCCCATAAATAAAGAATTGGAGATGTTATTCCAACCTATGTTTGATGAATATTTTAATCCACCGGGTAACCGTCAGGATCCTATTCCTAATGTAGTACAAGACCCGGTCATTCCTACAGGTCCATCAGTGTCTATTTCTATTGATCTCGACGCACCATCGGGAAGTCATATATCATCACCATTGGATCATCATTCCTCTTCGGTACATCATGGTGTAGCAGGTGAGCAATATGCAGAAGTTAATCCATTTGCTGCAGCTGATCCCGAACCATTTGTTAATGTGTTCGCCCCAGACTATAACTCTGAAGCTTCATCATCTGGGGAAATCACCATACCTGAATCCAACCAATCCACTCTACCTCATGAACATATCCGGAAATGGACCGATTCCCATCCTCTTGATAACATTATTGGGAATCCCTCTCGACCGGTATCCACTCGGAAACAGCTTGCTACGGATGCTTTGTGGTGTTTCTACAATTCTGTATTGTCCAAAGTCGAACCGAAAAACTTCAATTCTGCAGTTACTGAAGACTGTTGGTTTCAAGCCATGCAAGAAGAAATTCATGAATTTGATCGACTGGACGTATGGGAATTAGTACCACCTCCAGACAGTGCCATGATTATTGCTCTCAAGTGGATTTATAAGGTGAAACTTGACGAGTATGGTGATGTGTTGAAAAACAAGGCACGTCTTGTAGCAAAAGGATTCCGTCAAGAAGAAGGTCTAGATTTTGAAGAATCCTTCGCCCCGGTTGCTCGTCTTGAAGCAATCAGGATATTCATTGCCAATGCCGCCAGCAAAAACATGACAGTTTATCAAATGGACGTGAAAACTGCATTCTTAAATGGCGTGCTCAAAGAAGAAGTCTATGTCCACCAACCGGAAGGCTTTGTTAACCCAGAATGTCCACATCATGTCTATCATCTGAAGAAAGCACTTTACGGGTTAAAACAGGCTCCTCAGGCATGGTATGACACTTTGTGAAAGTTTCTTCTGGCACAAGGATTCTCCAAGGGTGTTGTTGATCCAACCTTGTTCATTCGAAAAACAGGCAAACACACTCTTCATGTTCAAATATATGTTGATGATATCATATTTGCCTCGACCGACCCCAAAGATTGTGACCGTTTTTCTAATGAAATGAGTTCTAAATTTCAAATGTCGATGATGGGTCAAATATCATTTTTCTTAGGCTTACAAATTTCTCAAAATCCTAGAGGCATTTTCATTAATCAATCTAAATATGCAAATGAGATTTTAAAGAAATTTGATCTTCATAAAAGTGACCCTGTTGACACTCCTATGGTGGAGCGAACAAAACTGGATGAGGACCTCTCAGGGACCCCTGTTGACCAGACCAAATATCGCAGCATGATTGGGTCCCTGATGTACCTCACAGCCAGTAGACCTGACCTAGTATTTGCTGTGTGCATGTGTGCTAGATATCAATCTAGGCCCACTAAAAAGCACCTTGAGGCAGTTAAACGGGTCTTTCGGTATCTCCAAGGAACCATCAATATGGGTCTTTGGTATCCGAAAGACACCGCCATGGCACTAACAGCATACGCAGACGCAGATCATGCAGGTTGTCAGGACACTCGCAGAAGTACATCTGGCAGTGCTCAGTTCCTTGGTGATAAGTTAGTCAGCTGGTCATCAAAGAAGCAAACTAGCACGTCCATCTCGTCTACAGAGGCTGAATACATCGCGATGTCTGGATGTTGTGCCCAAATCCTATGGATGAGGTCTCAATTATCGGATTATGGCTTTGCTTACAATCGCATCCCTCTGTATTGTGATAACAAGAGTGCCATAGCTCTCTGCTGCAACAACGTTCAGCACTTCAGGTCTAACCACATCGACATCACATCATATCATACAAGAACAAGTGGAAAAAGGAGTGGTTTATTTGTTATTTTGTTAGGATAGTATCAACTGGCCGGATATATTCACTAAGGCGCTGCCATAGAACGTTTGAATTCATTCTCCCAAGCTTGCAAAGAGTATGAAGCTCAGAGACACTCAAAGTCTTCGGGATGGATCAGATGAGTAACGGATTGGCTTCAAGTATCCTATGTAAATATGTACATACTTAAACCCAAAAAGAAAAATACAAAAATATAAAACCATCAAAAATCCATAAAAATCAGAAAATAGAAAATACCAAAAATAGTTTTCTTCAAGACATGTCTTCCGTTTATCGATAACATTTACGGTCCTAGAAATACATTCAATAATGACACGGTCCTTTAAATGAAGGTTTTCCCCCCCCGAACGGAATTTAAACCTTTCAAAACATGTCTTAATGGCATGCCAGTTATTTACAGACTGCAACCCCTATTACAAAATGAGGAACGCTCATCGCCAAAAAGATGACTGTTCCTAACAAAAATAGTTTTTCTTCAAGACATGTCTTTCGTTTATCGATAACATTTACGGTCCTAGAAATGTCATTCAATAATGACACGGGTCTTTAAATGAAGCTCGAACGGAAGTTTAAACCTTTCAAAACATGTCTTAATGGCTTGCAGTTATTTCAGACTGCAACCCGCTTTTCAAAATAAGGAAAGCACGTCGCCAAAAAGACGGCTGTTCCTAACAACGGGTGATTAAGTTCTCCCGGGCATGGGTTACTTTATATCCATGCAACCTCGATCTAATGTACGCTTCAGTGCATTATTTTTTGATTAAGAAGAGAAGTCTTCTTTCATCCTCATAATTTTCCGTCTATGATTCTTCAGAAAATTATTTGGATTTCACGTGGTGGTTTAATGTGGTTTTTGAAAATTAACCGGACTTGGTTTTTCATAAATTTGGCACTCAATCAACGACTACAGCTCTTTAAATAGAAAACGGGTCATTGATTGAGGGGGAGAGTGGTTTTTCAAATTTATGACATCTTTCAGGCATTTTTTCGTAACTAACGGGGTTATGGTTTAAGGGGGAGTTAAACTAGAGTTAACTTAAAAAGGTCCAATTGTGTCAATTATATGCATGTCTAGGGTATTATGTGCTATTTGCTACTTGTATCCTAGGTTCATTAAATGTGAAGGACCAATTGTGTAACTTTCCCGAGTTACTCAATCCATTAGTTGCTTTGTGTCCCTAAATGTTAAAGAAATATGAAAAGGGAGGGACCATTTGTGTAATTTACACTACATAACTAGAAATAAGAAAGAGAGGGACCATTTGTGTCATTACCTGAAAGTTGAAAGTAGGGATATAAAAAGGTTGCGTTTTGACTAGTCAAACATGTAAAAGATTTTAGTCAAATTTTTTATTTTCTCTCTCACTTTCAAAACACACGACTTGCGATTTGATTCTCCAATAAGTGTTAGTGTGATTTCTTGAGCAGGGTATTCGGACGAAACCACCAACATAATCGTGGTTAGTTTGTGTTCTTGAATCTTTTTTGATTAGGTTAGCATTAGAATAGCCTAATGATGTTGTGTTATTGCCTGAAATGAATCCCCTAGTACTCTTCGTGTAAAGCTTGAATTGGCTAAAATCATGTTGCGTTTTGTGGTTATATTGATGTTGCGTTTTAGGATTTTAGGGCTAAAATCATGTTGCGTTTTGTGGTTATGTTGATGTTGCGTTTTTAGGGTTTTAGGGCTAAAATTCATGTTGCGTTTTGATGACTGCTCTTGATTGCGTTTTGAGTCCACATAGATGTTGCGGTTTAGGTTAGAAATGTTTTTGGTTGCGTTTTCAGATAGAATTCATGTTGCGTTTTGATATAAACTTCTTGATTGCGTTTTGAGTTGGCATTCGGATTGCGTTTTGATAGATTAGATCATGACTGCGTTTTGATAATCTAATATGTGATTGCGTTTTGATGAGATGATACAAAACAGGTTCAAAACGCAACTTGTTGCGTTTTGATTAGAAGAAATTTTTTATATTAAAATAGTAAAGCCCCCTTTTTCAAATTTTTTAAATTGGCTGCGTTTTGACTAATTTAATATTATAATCACTGCTTTTGGGTGGTTGCGTTTGACTCATTGCGTTTTGATTGTGACTGCGTTTTGATTCATTGCGTTTTGAGTATGTATTATTCAAATGTCATTGCGTTTAGGTCTTGAAGTTGTTGAAGATTGTTGTTTGATTAGAGTGTCTTAACCATTGCCTGTGTCCTGCATGGTCTGTTAATTGTCATTGAATTGTGTGGTTAATTCGGTGTGTCTTGTCCTCTCTTTGATGAGTTAACATCCGTTAACTCAAGAGTTGACCAATCTCACTGATTGACACTATAGCATGATCTAAGAGTCCATTATCTTGGATGTTGTGCATTCGTGATTAACTTCCGAGCATCTGCTCACATCTAACAATTCCTCTTTGCATGTTCTTTTTCTATGATTGTAACTGTGCAGAATCAATGGCTAATGCTGAACATGCTCCCGCAATGGCATCACCCGTCCGTACTGATGAACAAATCGTGCCACGCAATCGATGGGTGCCAATTGGGAAAAGCAATTGCTATCTAAATGAAGAAAAATCTCAACCCAGCCCAATTTTCAAGATTGCTGTGGACATTCTCAAGCAAACAAATTTCTTCAGAGCTTTTACAGCGTCATCAACAATACCGGCTATCTATATCCAACAATTCTGGGATACTATTTGTTTTGACAGTAAAGCTGGAAGTTATAAGTGTCAACTGGACGAGCAATGGTTTAATCTCACTCAAGACACACTCAGAGATGCTCTTCAGATCACGCCAGTCGATAAGAACAGAGCCTTCTCTTCTCCTCCAACTCCTGATACTCTTGTTGAATTTGTCAATAAGTTGGGGTATCCAAAGGAAGTCATACACCTGTCTAATGTCACCACTAATGACATGTTCCAACCGTGGAGGGCACTAACAACCATTATCAATCTGTGTCTTACGGGAAAGACTTCGGGTTTTGAAAGGCCGAGAGCCCCAGTGCTACAAATCCTTTGGGGTGTTGTCAATCGAGCTCACATCGACTATGCTGAAAGGATGTGGGAAGAATTTACACAATCCATCCACACCTTCACAGAAGACAAAAGGAAGTTGGCACAACATACTCTGGGGAAGAAGAAAGCAACTCTTATCCTTATCCCAAGTATCAGGTTCACAAAGTTGATCATATTTCATCTGCAACGGCTGCACCACTTCCATCCAAGACCCGAGTCTCCACTCCATTTGCCTACTGAGGAACCTGTACTAGGTCGTCTCAAGTTCAGTGCTAAGGGAAGCAAACGAGAAGTCTTTGGGATGACGATACCGAATGAACTCATCAATGATGTCATTCGAGGAGCAGACTACTATGATGATTATCTAGAAAAAGTTGCAAAGCATCAACGGTACATAGTGGGTGAAGAACTAAGTGATCCTGAATCTCCTACATCAAAGCCAGCCAAGCTTACCAAACAAACAAAACCAAAGGCAACTGAGCAATCAACAGTCTCTAAATCTAAAGCCAAGACGTCTAAACCTGCACCGGCCAAACCTATGGAGACGAAGCGCAAGCCAGTGTCTGAAGTATCTGAGGCTCAACCACTATCCAAACGAAAAAAACACAAGAAAATAGAAACAATACCCCCTCTACCGGGGGCGTGAATTAAACCAAAAACAACAAAACACCCCTACGCAAACATTGAAACCTCACAACACACCAACGGCACCATGCTGTGGTGTTTTTTTTAAAAAAAACTATTGGACACACGCACATAAACAACCTACACACGTGAAAAATAAAATACTAACCCCTATGGTTATCAAAGTTTTTTAACACCTGTCTGCTAACCAGACTACTACTCCACACATGTCCTACTTCCTACCTCCCCCCTCCAACCCAAACATACATTCCCCCCTCCCTATGCCCCGCGCCTAATATTATTATATTTTGCCTAAGTATTAAATACCACCATGCCAATTAACCATGAATTAAGGTAAGATGCCCCCCCCTAAACTAATACTAACTCAAGCCCCCCACACCCCCTTCAATTAAATCTGCTATTGTAGTGACGCGTATGATGAGGATAGACTCACCCCACTATGGAATACGGGACACATATGTAGTGACAATCCCCACCACCACCATCAATCCATCCCCCCCCACCCCCAGGAAATTTCATTCCTTCTGGTTCACAAGTTGACCAAGGTGCATTTATACATATGGAGAATACTTTTTAGGTTGTTGGCAACATGTTACCTATACATTTGGGGGGAGGGGCAAAAACTATTATAATAGGCTTCGGTAGTGTTCAAATGTGATCATTAAGTAGCAAAATATAAAACTTTTTGTACTACTAAATGTGTATTAATAGACTCTACATATTCCAAAAAGTATAATCGAATCTTGGTTCCCCCCAAAATTTTACTTACCTACTAACCAAACAAACGCAACAAACACTACTATGGGGATTTCACCTCAACCATTGTAAGTTGACTTTTTTAGCAATAAATTTTCAGGTGTCCTAGGGTATGAAGACTGAGAAGGGGAGCCGTGGTCGGATAATCAATGAAGACGGAATTTCTGTGTATTTAATTTATTTAAAATAAAAAATATATCTAAATTAAATGCAGAACTTTTTTGTAGTTTCAAAAAACTTAATTCATCTTTTTTTGATATTGTTGTTTAAAATGTAAGTTGAAATGTTTATGACAATCAAAAATAATTATGATGGGACACCCTAAATGAATTAACTTAACTACTGAAACTCTGATATTTATGCTCTAATAATGAAAAATTAATCTTAAAAAATGCCATTCTTCTTATTCTCCATTTATTCAATTTGTCTTATTCTTTTTGTTCAATTCCTATATCTTGTTTGTTGTACTTTGTACACTTGAAGTAGCACACCACCCATGATACTCATTTTTGTTCCACCCGCTGCTTGACCTCCGGACCCCTGGTTTGATGATTTTGTTTTTTGTTTTTTGGGGTTGTTACAACTCCAACAAGGCACTTAAAGCCCGCACACGTACAGTCCCCAACCCCGCATAGAACGAGCCAGTATAGACAATGGTGGCGTGTTCGATTACATCCCTATTGATTTACGAATTTAACCACGGATAGGATGAATCATGATATAGGATAAGAACACTTCTTCTTCATACCCGGAACGCCAGGATAGACATGCGTGTTCGATTACATCCCTATTCGAATTTAACCAACGGTTAGGATGAATCATGATATAGGATAAGAACCTTCTAACTTTCACCAAAAGTCGTAAACAAACAAGGTACAAAGCATGCATACATGGCCATAACGACGGAATAGACATGCATGTTCGTATGAATCCCCATTCGCGTAAAACCAGTGGCTAATCATCAGGTGAGAGGGAAGTAAATTGTTGTTAAGTAAAAAATCAAGAAACAAATAGATTAAAGCCTAAAGTACAAGTTGCTAGACACTTATCCCGACCGTTACCATAATAAAGACATAACTATTTACAACGTCTTGATCATCGATCAAAAACAACAACCTAAGTTGGCGTTCCCATAACGGTCAACTTCCTAATCATCCCAAAACTTTACATACTCTACAAAGTAAGTGGCGATATCTTCCACTTTATACAATACTCTACATCGTTGATTTCTTAGACGCATCAATGAATAATCGATCATTCGTGTAATTCTTTCGGTAGTTGCGAAATGATTATCTTCAAACTTTCTCTTTTTTTTTGTTGCAATTTTTCTCTTTTTTTATATACTTCAAATCTCGGTGTAGTTTCACCATCTTCACGTTCATAATAATTTCACCATCTTCACGAATCATAATAATTTCATGATAATTTCTTTGATAGTTCCTTCGTCTTCAGAATTCACAATAAATGTGGTACTGGTAGTAAAAACACATGAGCTTTGACTACTAAATATACTTTCCCATTGCAAGCTGTTAATTTTCCAACCGCACAAAGTAGAAAATGACACAAGACTATGGAAATACAAACTTTACACGTTATGGAAAACTAGCAAAGCAACTGTAAATTAAATATATCTAACAGGGTAGGTACGTGTAAGGGTGTACTGTAACAAAACAATAGGTGGTGTAAATTCTAAAGGATTGGCTCTTACGGGTTTGTGTCTAAGTGGATCATTCACTCTAATGATGAGGAGTGGAATGGGTAAACGGGAGGGTTAATCTAACCGTGTAGTTAGTTATATGCAACATGTAAAGGCGTATTTGGGTGTTGTAATCCTAAAATTTACTAATTTAAACAAGTTACTCCATATAAATCCATTGTACTTATCATTGCGGTCTCAAGTGATATACCAAGCGAAGTTTTAAAGTCTACAACATCACCGGCACACTTATATTTTGTGGAATGTTGGTGGTAGATTAACATTGGATTCAGTATAGGTTAATCCTCACAATATCTAGTAAGGGTTATATGGTCGCGAGTTATGTATAAAGTTAAGTCTCACAAAAGTATGCTTGATTTTTTTTAAATTTGAGCTTTATTTATGCATTTTAGTGTGTAAGATTAAGACAAGTAAACTTTCTTATGCCATCCCCTACTTGAATTATTATCAACCTCATCGTTGTATATATAAAACATTATATTACGCGGATTTTTTAATAAGAATTAGATTGAGAACTCCCCATGATAATTTAGTGAAGGGTAGATTCTCTAAGTTATGTTTTATGAGCAAGATTGTTGCTGATAATGGGTCTGAATCTAGCCGAACATCACACACACAAGAATTTCCAGAAAATATGCATTCACACCAACCTTTGTATTTATTTCTTTTCGAGGTCCTGTATATTTTAAATATTAGGGTTATAGTACAAGTGCATTCCTATCTTTGGTACCTTATGGTTAATTTAAACTAACTAAACAAACTAATTAGAGTCAGACTGGTGGATACGGATTACCTTTTTTTTCCAGTATCTGTTTTGGGGAATACGCTCGTAATCAAAATCTGGAAAATAATGTATTTTAAATAGGGACAATAAAAATTAAGACTTGACACACGTACAGACTATCAATACGCAGTATGGTATGGGGAGGCGGGGATTCACCCGATTGATGTCTGGGAAGACAAACTCGATAAAATTAAATAACAATCTGGTTTGTCTCCTGGGAAGCACTTTTGTTTACATCGAAGTCTTTAAGTTAGACTTTTCTTCAGCTTACATATTTTTGAAATCTTCTTGTTCCTCATTCTTGAATTTGGTTGTGTTATTATCCTGCTTGGTTCGTATCATTCCCTTGAACTATGGTGCTGAACTTATGCCAGGACTTTGTTTTATCACAGTATAGACAACCAAATGTCTTAATCATGACATATATGTAAAAATATGGGATCCTGTTTTAGAAGTTGATACTTCATGACATGAATAATTATAGTTGTACAGTGGATTACAAAGATAAAGGTTGGGGATTCATGGTTGGCTGATGTGGGTCCCTGCTGAGCTGAGAGGTGTGGCCTCGACAGTCCTCTATTGAGCGCCTTGGTAGGATATATGAGTATTGAGACTATGGCTGATATAGGTAACTCCTACCTATCCCATCTTTCCGTCCTAGTCAATATCAGAGTGGTCACCCGTTCTTACATCTTGAAAAATCACGAAGCCATCGCGTCATTCTCCTTGCGCTGCTCGATCATTTGCCCTCTCGAATCTATGCACGTCACTCCTCTAGTTGGACTTTCTGAGGCATGGTCATGGCTAGGTACTTGGTTGGTGGCAGAATGGTGGTTGCATGACCCGGGCCTGTACGGGTTCCGGATATGCCTGGCACCTCATCATTATTCGAGCGTATCATGAGCCACCCGGGTCGGGCACCAGCGCTGCATCTAGGCTACTCTCTAGGTCCCAATGTCCTACCAGGCCAAGTAACATCTTGTGTCCAAAATCTAAGCATTCACCAGCCTCAGCAATTTCAATATCTGTGCTCAGGGGAAATAAAGTTAATCCTTCGAGTATCTACGGCAGTCAGGAGCTCAAAATGGCCTCAGTCTATCAAGCTTCTCAAAATGCCTATTAGAAATATGACCCCATCTTCCTTCCAGTCGAAATACCTCCTCCAGATATTGGGCTAGTCTAACAGGTCAAGGGATGTTGACTGATCCAACATCCCAGCACTCTCAGATATAACAATCAGTAACGGGTACCTTCTATGGTGTCCTGCACCTCCCAGTTTTTACTGGTTGCCATCATTCGATGGCATAGTCTCATGACTCATATTCTTTGATCAAAGTGTTAGGAAGGAGAGGTCCAAAAATCTCCATCAGTCAAAATATCCCTCCTATAGTATGTAGATCCCCCTTCCCTGGGGATTCATCCTCTCAACTTCTCACTCTAGTACCTTGCAAAACCGAGGAATCACTATCTCCTTCCCCGTGGTGTAATCCCCAAGGACAAATAAACTGCCTCCAGCTCATATCGTTCCTGGCTCCACTACACTAAAACTGAAATAGTTCCAGGAAGCATCCGAAATCAAGTAATACCCTTCCAAATCTGAGGCGTGCTAAGGAACTCGCAGGAATTAAGCTCCCTAACCTGTGGTTCCCCTAGTACTAAATAGCCTCCCACAAGCCTGACTAGTAAACTAGACTTTACGCCTGGCCTCATCACGGTGCTCATTCGCCATCTAGCAAAACTAACAGTCCCTCAGAATCTGGGACATTACACTCAAATCCACAACCTGTACCACAATGTACCGCTCGACTGTAAATCATCCCCAAACCTTGACTAAAATCTGGCTATATTCGCTCTCTCGCGTATTACTCAACACCTCGTACCTAAGAAATCGGTGTCTCTACTCACGCGGTGGAAGAGCCATATCTGCAAAATCAACGAGGAAAGCACAAGAGTATAGAAATTTAAACCTTCTGTTCTGAGAGTGGATAAGACATATTCATAAGTGGATACGTCGTATAGGGATCTAAAAGTCAATACGCCATGTAGATTTTAGTCAATACGGCGTATGGGTCTAAAATTCAGGATCCTTATTTTACTCAATACGCTATATTCATTTTACTTAATACGCCGTATTAATGTTTTAAAATTGGGTAAAAATTAGTCAATACATCGTATCCATGTTAGTGGATACGCCGTATTGAGTCTGCAGAATGAAAACGAAAGGGGTTTCCCATATTTACCCATTTTAACCCATTTAAAACTCAAACCTTTTCACATCTATTCAGGGGGAGGAAGATTTAAGGAATCCTAAAATTATTTGTAACACCCCCAAATTGGGATGCATCGGAATATAGGTTGGAGGTGGTACTTCATAGATCAATAACACAAGATATATATAAGAACGACCATTAAAAGCCGTTTAAAACAGATACATTGGATTTAACAAATTGTTTGTTACAAAAGTCCGAAGCTTCACTTGTTCAAAATACAAAGATTTCTAGCCCATAACAGATATACAAAATGTAATGCGACAAAATCTTTAGTGCATGACATCTAAATCTCAAACACACCAATGTATCCCTTGCCACTCGTGCCTTATTGATCCCCTGAAAACATTGCTTTAAAACATCAACCATTTTGTTGAGTGATTCATAGGTTTGATAAAATTGTATAATGTAGGACCGCAAGATTCCCATGATAAGAACAGATGAAAAATCATAAAATGTAATTACGTTTTCCTAAGCTCATGAAACTAAATCTCGACATGTAGGAGAATTGAATATAAATCCACATTGCCGTGATGATGTTCTTCCAGCAATCATCCTATGTCAACATGGCTATACCGTTCGTTTTCTGGCAAACCAGCAACAGTGAGCATGTCTCACCCTAATCGGGGAGGTCATACCAAATAGATCTATTTATAACATTCGCGCACACTCACACAGTATGTGACAGTTCATGATCAATGGGCTCAGATGGGTTATCGGTCTTTAGGCAACCACGTAATCGTTATATGTGAAATGTTCACTTGCGTCTAATTGTAAAACATGCATATGTTTCTCACCATAAATCTTTGTAAATCTTTAAATGTAAAATGTGGGTGCTATGAAACTTACTTGAGTAATGAATATTCTAATTATATCATTCAAAATGCGTCAGATCAACGCTTGGATGCAACCTAATTAAATGATAGGCCGTATATGTACTAAGAATTTTGACTAAACTACTACCATTATATGTTCTATATTAGCTACATCACATCTTATTGGTTTGTGAAATGTATTATAAATGTGTGTGTGTGTGTGTGTGTTTGTGTATAAATATTTCTTTAGTAAAATTGACGTAACGTTATCGGTTTTAAGCCGTTTTTACGTTTCTTATGTCCACGCTTTTGTATTAAGACGAGTTATCAAAATATATTTTCATATTTTTAGTCCTCTGATGAACAGTGGTTTTTACTGTTCATGACAGTTTATAAATTTATTTTTATAGATTTTGTTATCGTTCAAAACCTGGTTAAGTCGTTTCTTATTCGATTTTAGCTTGTTTTTAGTGATTCTTTTCGAGCATGTCTTTGGTTATTAAAAGTTCTGTATTCATATTAATGATGTTTTCAAATATTCAGTCTGTTATGACACAGTAAACTTTTAGAAAGTATTTATTGTCGTAAAGTCGCGTAATTCATAACTCCTTCGTTATTGATCCAAAAATTACGATTCTTATTGTTTTAGAATCCTAAAATTATGTACTATCTGGAAAAAATAACAAACCTTATATATCAGAAGTATTTTATAACTTTTGTTTATAAAATTTCTTTTATAACGCATTTAATTAACGTATAGCTTGAAATTAGTGTATCTCCTTCGTTATAAATTGGTTTTTTGAGTTTCTTACCTTTTTTGAATCCTCATGAGACATAGTATTTTTATAAAATATAAAATATATACCTTTATTTTTGAACTAAAACAAAAAGTTTTGAAGTTTGTGGTAAAAGCATGTTTTATACTTGATTTTGCACTTTTAAGCTTAACCACCCTGTTACAAGTCCATTAATAAGTATAACATACTAACTTGTGTATATGTAGAGTCCTCTAATCATATGTCCATGGTCTTTGTCCAATAATCTCGAGAACATCAAGTCTTTACTTTTACTTGTTCATAACTTTAGTAGGTAACTTTTATACCACCATTTATGTATACTTGTTATAAATAAATCATCACTTGTATAATACTTACATCTACTGCTCAACCTACTCATGAAGAACCAATCCCTAATATTGAATCATCATCACCATAAAAGACTCAATCACCTAGGCAAACCTTAAACAAGGATACCGAGTTACCTCAAACTAGTGTGCCTATACCCTATGTACCAGATGAGGCTGTCTATCAGGAGAGGGGTGATAGTGTGGAAATGGCTGCTACTACTGCTACAAGCTTAGAAACTATGCAGGACAGTAGTAGCATTGCTAAGACCCAATCCACGGTAACACCTACTGAGCTAATTTCTCAGGAAATTGGTTCAGATGGTGGTCCTAGGCGCCAAGAGACTATGGGGGTGCCTCTGTTCAAACTAGGTTTAAAAGGGCATCTAAATTGTCCTATGATTCACCACTCAGAGGAGGTAATGCACCTCGAAGTGATGAGGACAATATGACACTCCAAGAATTGACGGATTTATGTACAAGATTATCAGACAGGGTTCTAGATTTAGAAATAGATTTATGGCAGACAAAGAAGGTATATGGTACTGCTTATACCAAACTTATCATGAAAGTGAAGAAATTAGAGAAAAGTGTTAAAACTAGCCAAGCTAGAAGAAGAGCAAAGATTGTGGACTCAGATAATGACATGGCTTCAGAGGATTCTTCCAAACATGGGAGGATGATAGAAGAAATTGATCAAGATGTTGGTGTTACTTTGGTTACTCCTACAAAAGTTAGTAGTCAAGAAGATCAACCTGAAGATCAGTTAAGAGTTTTGAGTGCAACTAAAGTACTTGCAGATGCAGCTAGAGTTCACACTTATAGTAGAAGAAGAAGAGCAGTTAGTGCTGGCAGTGGTGGAGTTAGTACTGCCAGTAGGATAGTTAGTACTTCTGGTATGATTCAACAAGTCAATATCATTATTCCTTCATCAAGTGCAACAAAGGATAAAGGTAAAGCTATTATGACAGAATCTGAGCCTGAGCAAACCATTACAAAGTTGAAACAAAAACAAGAAAGAGTTGGCTATAAAGCAGCTATAAGATTACAAGATCAAATCAATGAAGAAGAAAGTCAGAGGATTTCCAGGGATATAGAAATAGCTCAAAGGCTACAAGAAGAAATTGATGCAGCAGAAAAACAGAGAATGGATTAAGTACATCAAGCAGCTCAGAGTTTTATAGAGGATGAATGAGAGGACATTAGAGCAAGAGTTGAAGCTAATGAAGAGCTAACTCAGAAACTACAAGCAGCGGAAAGGGATAAGTATAGTGAATTTGATCAAGCAAGGATGCTTGTAGATCTGATTAATCAAAGAAAGAGATATTTTGCTGCACAGAAAGCTGAAGCAAAGAGGAATAACCCATGACTCAAGCTTAACAAAGAACTTACATGTCTAACTATATCAAACATATAGGAAGTCACACTCTATAACAATTGAAGAAACTTTCCTTTGATGAAGTCAAGGAGTTATTTAAGACCACAATGAAGAAGGTAAATACTTTTACTTCAATGGAGAGTGATGATACAGTTCTTAAAGTTGTAGCTGGAAGCTCAAAAAGAGATGTTGAACAAGAACTTAATCAAGAAAGTTCAAAAAGACAAAAGATAGGAGAAGGCTTAGAACCAGCTAAAGAATCAAGAGATGAACTGTCTTAAGAACCACTACAACAACTAATGATCATAGTTCCAGAAGAAGGGATGAATGTTGAAGCCTTACAAACCAAATACCCAATCATTGACTGGGAAGTTTATACTGAAGACTCAAGAAAGTATTGGAAGATCATCAGAGTAGGTAATTACACAAAGGTATTTGAAGATATGCTAAAGAATTTTAACAGGGATGATCTAGTCAAACTATGGAGTCTAGTTCATGAAAGATTCACCTCAACAGAACCTACTGAAGATAAAGAAAGAGAACTTTGGGTAGAGTTGAAAAGGCTGTTTAAACCAGATGATAATGTATTCTATGGAAGCTTCAAAGGTATATGCATGATCCTTTAAAATGGAGTTATATGATACATGTGTTGTTCATCATGTGTCTACAGAGAGAGGACATGATATTTTCATGCTGGTTGAGAAAGATTATCCATTGACAAGAGCACTTATGACTTTGATGCTGAGTAACAAGTTGCAAGTGGATGAATATTCAGTAATGGCAGATGAGCTTTTAAGGAAAATCTTTATACTAGCAAACAGACCAAGATAGTAAAGTGTTTGGAAGGATCCTCTCAGCACAGATGACTTGATTGGAAGAAACATAACAAAGATGAATATCAAGTTTAGGGAGGATTGTTGGGAATAAAGGCATCTCAAGTTAATACTGCTGATTGAAGAAACTACTGCTGCTAAAGATTAGAAGAAATAGTTAAGTCATTAGTACTGCTAATGTAATAGTTAGTACTGCCAGTACAAAGTGTTAGTACTGTTAGTTTATTTAGTACTGTTAGTTATGTAGTTAGTACTGTTGGTATAAATAGTTAGTACTGCTAAAGTGATATGCATGAGATATATTAGGAATAGATATGCATTAATCACTTGACGCGTTTTGTAAGCCCATTAGGGTTTCCTTGGTGTATAAAAGGAACCTAAAGGCATAGATCTAGATATCAGTTTTTACATTAGTTTTTCACATTAGTATTCATAGATTGCATAGCAATCATAGTTAGTATTCATAGCTATTTTGTAATTCAAAATAGTATTCAATATATTAAAAGTTTAGCAAATATTTTGTTTTACTGTTTCATTGTTCTTTTTAGTATTGCAAACTAGATTCCGCATAGTTTGTGATATTCTCAATCTTAGTTTCTACTATAGTTGTCTTGGATCTATCCAATATAACTAAACCTTACATCAAGCTAAGGAGTTTAAGATTTGTTCATTGGGATCAACAACTAGTGTCTAGACATCACCATAATCACAAAAGTATAACTTAAATTCAAAGTTTTTGAAAAAGGTACTTGTTTGATGAGCTTGGTTCGATCGAGACACGCGAATAAGACTAAAACCTTGTTTCTACAACCCGAAACTACTACTTATCAACCCAATAATGTTTCCTTAACCTCGTGTCTTGACAAATCTTCAAAAATCTTGATGTTTTCTAGGTGTGTGTGTTCGTCCGGTTATAGAGAGGACAAAGGGAGAGATATTTTTTTGTTTTGGTTTCAAAATTATGCATGTATGTGAAATGGTTGAGGTAATGGTGGTTATAAGTGTACCAAAGGGGACATGTTAGCTTAAAAATAGCCATCTTGTCTCTCTTGCTCTTCTTTAACCGAAAATGGATCCTAGGAGGGTCTCGGGTCTTCCTTTTTGTGTCAGGATCACTTAAAAACTCAATTTTCATCTATTTAAAATGTCAACCTAATTTAGTTATCATTTCCATTGCGTTTAAAATCATTTTTCCATAAACCTGGGTTATTCATACGACACTTATCACCTTGAATAGCTACAAAAATCCATTTTGAGCCGTTATCGGCCGACTCCAGACCGAAACACGAATTTTATACCAAACTCAACCGAACCTTGCTCATTCATTTAAAAATACTTCAAATCAAAAAATATAGCTTGGAAATTTTTATTCATCCAAAATTTTACCTTTTTACGACTATTACGGTCTTTTACCGAATTTCATGAAAACCACTATTTTTCTAATAACTTTCAAATCTCACACTCACGATTTACAATTTAAATCAACATTATTTCATTATTAAGAATTTATTAAATAAATAAACCCATCATCACTTTCCCAACTTCATAAATCTCCACACTTAAATAAACTGTCGTGCCGGTACGCGCTGCGTAACGATTTTTCTCTAAACGCGGGAAAACTTCCTAGAAAGCTCTAAAACCTCAAACCACTCTAAAATAGAAAAATGAATCATAAATGATTCATTCACGAATTCAAAACTTCATCAAAACTCCCGGTTAAATCAAAACCGTTTTTATGCAAAATAGTCAATAGAAGTCAACTTTTCAGCTTTCATCAGGAAAACTGACAAGATCGAAAGACTCCAACATACAAAATTATAATATTTTATAATACTTAGCCCTGGGAATATTATCGGTTATCACACCAACAATTAATACCGAAACCTTTATCAATCAAAGCGATCTCAGAAGTGTTGAACCCCGTTATGTTGATTATCATCATTTCACTCGTCATGCTCCTGTATCTGATGCTCAAGTTCTCGCGAGGAGCGTTGTATTTTGTTTTAGGACTTTATGTTTTCGTTATTTATACAATCCTTTGTATTGCTTTGTGCGTTGAAATGATATATCAATAAATCATCATTTTAGTTCTCTTGTTATTTTGATTAGTTCATTTGATTATTTTTCTTATTCTTGGGTATGCATTTTTCATGCAAAAATGCACGCATTCTTGACATAATCATATTCGACGCTCACTTAAGGTTGTTTTGAGCTATATAAACAAATATGAAATCACTCGTAACTAAAAAAACGTCAAAAGCAATATTCTCGTCAAAATAATAAATAAATAAATAATAAAGAGACTATTTTTTCTTATAGGTCTGGATCCCTTCTCAAAGAAGGTCGGATCTCTTTTGAAAAGGATTCGGTGGATCCGCCCATCTGATATACAAACATATTAGTTTCTTCATCCAACTATAAAACCAACTCCCTTTTTCAAACCCTCAATAATAAAACCAAAACTTGACCCCTCTCATTACTAGGCTAAATCATCAATCAATTCATGCTTCTAACCACATTGTAAGTAATATTCTTCATCCTTCTCTTTAATTCAATCCTAGTTTATAATTTTGCATAAAATTTAAACATTAGGGTTTATCAAAACTATTCATGATCATAATCATTCACTTACAATAAATAACTAATTGTGTTTTCTTTAGTTAGGAATTGCATCTTGATTTTAGTTAAAAATTGATTTTGCACAAAAAAATACCACGTCGAGATTTTCGCAAAATTTATCACTACTAGGATAATTGGAATAAATGATTTATCGTGCATTGTTAATACTAGTAAAAACGGTGTTTAAACATAAAGGGGCATACCACTTGGATGATAAAATAAGGTACATGACTAATATGTATTTTAGAAATCATCAAGCACCATTATATAGTTTTTATCTCAATTTTGCTTGAAATCAAATTTGTCTCACTTACGACTCCTCTCACCACCATCTCAGTTGCTTTCATAATCAATAACCAAGAAATTGTGACTCCTCTCACCGCCTTTGCTCAATTTCTTCGTGTTTCATGTAAAGGAGCTTGCATGTATACAATTGATTGGTCACTCACGACTCTTCCAAATAGCTTGGATACCAACTGTATTTATCATACTCCTTTGAATGACCCCGTCACCGTTAGTCCATTTTCATTCAAAGAGCCTCACCCTCTCGCCTCACCCATAAAGGTAAACTCATCGTCCAAGACCCTTTTTCAAATGGAACTTCATGAACAAAGATCATCTAAATGCTTGCCTTGTCTACATGCTTTATTGTCTCGTCACTCGAAAACCCTTCAATCTTGCTTATTACATGGTCAAAAGAATGGTTGGTGTCATAAAAAAATGACAAAATGGTGCTCCCGTATGGTATGCTTCTCACTCGCCTCTGTAGGTATGTGTCTACCATTCAACCTTGTCCCTTGACCGATGGTTACTTCCTCGCCACATTATGATTCCCTTCACCGAGGGACGTGCAAAAAGCTTTATGGTTGACGAGAAAAGGCTCATCCACCCACCTCTACTTCTTCTTCATCTCAATCTTAAGATGACATTGATCCGGTTGACAACTTTTAACTTTCCCCCATATCATACCACAACCAACTTCCACCTATGTCCAAAGCTTCGGAGGAGTTCAAGAAAACCGGGGATATTCAAATATCTGTGTCACTTCCTTTCCAACATGACGAAGAAGAAGAAGTAAGGAGCATAAGCCGGTTGATGTGTTTGGATGTAAACATTTGATACTTGTTTGTTTAGAATTTCTTTCATCTTATGCTTGTATCATTCGAATAATTACTTGTTTGTGTGTAATATTTGAATATTTGTTCCCATGTTAATCTAAGTAGGTATCTTATGACATTTAGATATATCGTGAATTATTTTGATTCCTATTTGATTGTCCTCTAGAT
Source organism: Tanacetum coccineum (assembly GCA_026074375.1). Lineage (NCBI taxonomy): Eukaryota > Viridiplantae > Streptophyta > Magnoliopsida > Asterales > Asteraceae > Tanacetum > Tanacetum coccineum. The sequence goes on along the minus strand of BQNB010104662.1, from coordinate 3,770 downwards.
TTATGCATACGCCCTTTTGCCCATCTTAGAGTTATCATTTCCCTCTAAGGTTAACTATAGCATATTTTCAAGTAGTAAGAATATGTACTAAAAGAATTTTAGGGTGTCTTGTGAGAAAACTGTCTGATAATTCATATCAGACAGCCATATCCCTTTGCAGCAAAGGGAGGATCCCTTTTAAAATGGATTCGGCTAATATGGGTTCACAGAGGGTTTAAAAACAAAATTTTGGATTCTTTTCTCACTTTTGACTTAGTTAAATTAATCAATTACATCATTAGGATAAAAGTTTTAGTAGATTTTGACTTAAAAAGCATTATGTTTATCTAATGATTGCCTTCGGGACAATTAGTTGGTTAAACCATTTAATGTTTTGTGTGACACCTTCCTTAAATATTGTCCATTTTGTGCTTGCTATTCACCATCTTCTCCATCTTAAAACCTTGAAAATGTCAACTAATAAATCTCACTAAAATGACTAAATCTTCTAGCGCCACATCCTTAACAAGAAATCCACCACGAAAAACTACTCGCACAAGCATCATCAACATATCCTCATCAAATGAGTCTTTACCTATTAGGGATCCTTGAAATGACTGCCTAATTACTCCTCCATCTACACCAATGTAACCACTAACATAAACAACACTCATTTTACAAGTCACATCTCCCATTTCCACTTCACCACCACCATTAACCACCACACTTGAGCCTAGAGAACTACTATTTCCTACTCCACCTTCCTCACCTCACGCTTACTTAGACACCCTAGAAGACCTACCACCAAGATCAATCAATCCACCACCTTTGCCAACTTTTGAGTCTATGGAACGAGTAGCTAGAAAACTATCACTACTACCGGCTCACATGGATGTTGAAACATCCTTACCACCTATACCACCACATTTACCTCCTCCAAACACATTCCTACCCATTGACCAATCCCTATGGATTGAAGGACCTCCACCACAACCAACAAGGCATGAAAACTTGTGTGATCATTAAACACGTACCCAAACACTCGTTCATGAGGTACATATAAAAGGCGTTTCATGTTTCATCATATTCTTGAACGACTCACTGACGTCACAAAACACAAACCATAATATGGTTTATGCAAGCACAAGTGGACTTGTTAGGATTTTAGTATTTCTCTTAATTGTTGTTTTTAATATTTCATATGATATGTGTAGAACTAAGCCATGTTCTTATTTTTCTAGATTATATGTGGTCGTTGTACCATTATTTATTGATGTTTTATTACATGGTTCTAGTTTTTATTCCTTGTATTTAATTATGGAATATTGTTTGATTATGGAATCTTCTTATCGTTCCTTATTAATATGGTTTCAATGCATAAATTCATTAACCTTTTCATCATTTTTCTAAAGGTTTCTGCTTGATCCATCAGATAACCGAATCCCTTCTATAAAGAAGGGCGGATCCCTTTTAAAAGGGATCTGGCTGATCCGGGTAAGCAAAAAGCAAAAACAACATAAAATTATAGTTATTTTGCACTAAATTTTTTCTTTTATAGGGTCTCCCCTAGCCAGGGGGAGCTTATACTTACATTATTCATTGCACTAACCATTTCTCTTTGTAGCTTTAAAATCTATTTGAATAACTTAACCCCCTTAATAAGGGGGAGCTATCGTCAAGGGAGAGCATTGCATCTCGATTTACTTCAAACCATATATCTATGTCTCTCCAAGCATTGCATATGTTGTTCGTTTTTATTCGACATTCTTTTTGTTTCTACAAAAAAGGAGAGAAAGAAATAAAAACTCAAATTTAAAACTTATAGATTTTAATATTTACTTACAATAATTTTATGTTTTGTCATCAACAAAAAGGGGAGATTGTTAATACAAATAAGCCGTAAAAATGTTTATTTATATTTTACCATCTTTCTATATTTTGTCGATAACAATCATAAAATCATTCTATGTAGAAAATAAAATGCATAAGTTTTATGCCAATAGTTTTCTAAATCATTACAATTATCATACATCAAACTACATACTTTTAAATAACTCAAGGTTTTATACATAAGCCCATTAAGCTTAACATTATGACATAAACAATTTTAGTTTGATACTTACACGTAAGTAACTACATAATTATTTTTACAAAAGTATACATTGTACAAGTAACACAAAGTTACTTACACATCTATTTTTAGAAATTATATAAACTAAAAATACACTTTACATCATGAATGACATCATACATATAGTTGACTTTTATGTATTGTCACATCATAATCTTTCCATATCTAGCTAAGATCTTGAAAGATCACACACAATTTTTAGAGATTTGATATCCAAAATCCGGATTTGCAAATCAGTGTCCATATCTCTTTTGGAAGGGATCCGCAGGATCCCGATGAATAGTGGCAAAAATGCCTATAAATAGCAAGCCATTTCTCATTGTTTCCTCAACCCTTCCCATACATTCTCTCTAACATTCTTATAGCACTGTTCTAACCTTTGATCTCATATCAAACTCATATTTACATTTCATCTTTGGTGATTCTCATTTAGAAGACGAGATTACCACATACACATACAAGATGATCAAGCCTCAATTTTACTTGTTTCTAGTCTTCATCATCATTCCAAGATCACTATATTGATTCTTGTACATGATTTATTCATTGTAAACCTAACATCATACCTTATAAAGTGTAGATAGTGATTGGGTTGGTTCTACCGGTGTTAGAACCAGGTATTTAGCTTTGTACCGGAAAAAGTATAAGTGACGTAAGGTTGGTTCTATCGGTGTTAGATACCGGTATTTAGCTTTGTACCGGATAAAGTGTAAGTGACACTGTGAGACTTCTCTGCTAGACTAGGAGCTTATGGACATAGTGTTTACGAACTCTCGAGTTGGGTACTCGGGGAGTAGCGTAGGGCAAGGAAGGTGTCCTTATAGCCGAAACACTATAAATACTTATGTCACGGTTCTATTTATCTTTACTTTATTTATTGCTTCCTTTATTTAGTATTACTTATAATTTACATTTACATGTATACAATCGTATACATTAATATCGAAGATTTCAGATAACTTAATCTAAATTTATTGAAACATATAATTTAATCGGTAAAACTATTCAACCCCCTTATAGTTTTCCACATTATCTTTATTTGTCTATTTTGCAACTTCAAACTATGTGAACTTGAACATTTTGAATTTGAAGTACTTTGTTATGTTATACATATAGCAGGGCACCCGCGCGTTGCGGTGGCGGGTACCTTGTGATTAAAATTGAAGCGTCATCAAAATAACAATGACGAACTGATTAACCAGAAAAATAAAAAAATGATCCCATTTCGACCTGGTTCACTCATTTCTACATGTCACGACTGGTCCTCTCCGTTTTGTCAGCTGACGGTTTTTATTGGCTAGCCGAACCAGTGGCGACTCTGGTTTTCAGTTGAATCTATTGGTCCGACCATATGTACCACCAACTAGTTAGCATATAAATTGTATGACGCTTTGTATGTTTTATAAATTTGTACAATGTGTATAATAACATGTATTTTTCATTTTAAGGGTTTTTAAAAATAACATTAATTAGTGTATACTTGTATCATATTTTTTATAACATGTATTACTTAAAATTACGTTTAGGAGTGGAGTAAATGTTTGTACCACAAGTTTTATAGCATGTAATACTTAAAATTAAGCTTTTTGTGCAATAATATAAGAGGGAAATGTGTTTCTTCTTTATAGGTAGTATAGATATAGATTATTTATAATATATA
>BQNB010104661.1:5400-22893 GCA_026074375.1 Tanacetum coccineum | reverse complement strand
GTATTGTAAATAAGCTAGAAATAAGCATATAGGTTCGAATGCCTTTTTAGTTTTCAAATAAGTTAGTAATAAGCTAGGAAAATAAGCAATTAAAAATAATAAGTTGTGGCCAATAAGGCAAATAAGTCGTGGCTTATTTCCTTATTGGGTCGAGCCTTCGATAAGCCCAAAATCAAATAAATATAAGCCCAAGAGCTTTAATAAGCTCGAATTCAAATATGTTACAAGATAAGCTACGAAGTGAGTACACAAAATAAGCCAAGATAAGAATAAGCAAACACGAAATAAGCCACATCCATTTTGGATGGGCCGAGACCATAGCTAAGCCCATTGGACTCTAAATAACAAACCATAACCCTTCTTGGGTTTGGTTGTTGGGCCAAAACCAAGCCAAAGCCCACAAATGAAAATAAGCAATTCCAACTAAGCCCGAAGTCAAATAAGAAGTAACATAAGCTATATAATAAGCTTTTAGAATAAGCCAAATATAGGATAAGCAAAATGGCAAAACCCTTCTAGGTTTGCTTATTGGGCCGAGACCCAAATAAGCCCACGAAACACAAATAAGCTCACGGAGAGCTTATAAATAAGCTGAAAACCAAAATAAGCACTTTTGGACCTTGAATGTTATTTTATCATTTGGACCAATTTTATAAAAGTGACACTTTTTTTCTTCTTCCCCTTGTGTCTATTTCGGACCAAACACACCCTTTATGGGGTTTTTCATAGTTTTCAAGTTATAAAAATTTACAAACGCATTGTACATCTATGTTTAAATCATCATTAGGATATTAAAAGTAAAAGTGTTATAGATTTTCGAAGACTTACAAAAAGAGGGTTTTGAATGAGGATTTGGTCTTAAATAACAACCCAAACGTTGTTTTTAATATACCCTGACTATTAGAATATTAACCCTTATGATCTTGATACCTTGTTCTTATTGGAGGATTGAAAATTTATGGATCTATGGTGGTGTTTGTATTCGGACGTGACCAAGGAGGAGAGAAAAGAGAGAAATTTTCTAGTTTGATTTAGGTGCATAAATATGTACGTGTTTTGAATCCATATAAGCCAAAAGGGAGGAAAAGGCATGGTAGCTAAAAACTAGCCATGTTGTCTCCTAAGGGTTGCGTTTGGTTTTAGTATCCTACAGGGAATCCTAGTTGTTTTGTCTCTTGTTGGGTTGCTTATCGCTCATAGTTCGTGATTAAAAAACGTGACCCGAAAGTTTCTTGTATTTTTATCGAATGTAAATTTGTGTTTACCTGAACTTTGAATATTCACACTATATGTTTTATAGATAAATTGTTCTACATTTAGTGCGGACTTTCGTTGTTTCTCCGTTTCCCGTTAATTCTAAGCGTTACTCAAAATTCTCGCGTTTTATGAAAACGTTTCTATCAAATCATAAATTAACAATTAAAATAATTTTATTTTACTTATTTGAGATTTTTAGAAGAGTTTTGACTGCTTGTCGTGCCGGTACGCGTTGTGTGCAGTTTTTCGCTGTGCGGGGGAAGGTTTCTCGACAAGTGATTATATGCAAACATAGTCGTTTAGAAAATAGAAACTTAACTCAAAAGTGAGTAGTTCATAATAATATTTGATATTTGGCAGCCGGTTAAACCGTAACTATTTAGCATAAAATAAGTCAACAAAAGTCAACTGTGGGTTTTCTTGTAGGAATTGAATGAATAGGAAGATGTAGATATATAGTCATAGTATTTTAGGGATACTATAACCTAGGAAAAATCTCTGTTTATCACAGTCTTACCCCCTTAAAAGAATTTCGTCTTGAAATTCAGTTTGAATTACCGAACGGCGTGATGAAAGGTGGAAGGTAAAGGCACTTAGTATGATGTCTAGTTCCTACTAGTCTTTCTGAGCATGGTCCTAGTTCGGTCGTTGAGTTGGATATTTTCCAGAGTTAACGATTTCCCTATCAAGGAGTCATTGTAGGTTATCCGATATTTCACATCGTTGGTCTCTTCCGAATTAGGTATTTGATCGTGATGCGGTTTGCGTCATATCCATGTGTTGCCTCAAGAAATCTAGTGGTAATTCCTATGGGGTCTTGCTCACCAGAGTCTAGTCGGTTAAATTAGACTTAGAGGAAATGGGTAATCACACAAACTGCCCGGATTTAATAAATGGAAAATTTAGAATGTCGATTTTTAAGGGGAAGTAACAGAAATATTTATGTTAAATCTCCTTTTCCCCTTTTTCTTGAATTTTTTTTACACACGAGTATCACGTGAACGTGCCACTCTCTATGATAAAGTAAGTTTAATTTAATCACACCGAAACTTTTTGTTACGTTAATAAGACTCGTCGTTTTGTTATATATGAATAAAAATGTTTTGGTCTATGGTTGGCCTTGTATGGTCGAATCTACTTGTTTTCTTCGTAAGACGGTGTCTAGCTCCTCGTCTTTCGCATACGGGTGGGTCGTTCGCCATTCTAAGGTAGTGTTGGTGCTTAAAGTCAGAATCTGCTAAGAAATCCTACCAAGTTCCGTCGTTCTATATCGGGTCTTTATTGGGTTCTAAGAGGTCCTCAATGGGGTCTTCTCATGTTCTCCTCTCTCTTTGGTTATTAACCTCCAAATGTCTTCTACAAAGCTACTTACGTAAGTCGGTTCATTTTTAAATGGTCGTAAAAAGAAAAGGATTGCAATGAAATGAGTGTAGGGGTTTCGTGAGTAGGTGAGATGAAATGAGTGTAGGGGTTGATTGAAATGGCAAACCTTATCGGAAATAAGTGGTAAGTTATATCATAAGAAAGTAGAGATAGGTGGGTACACAGCCGAAATTGCAACAACTCATGCAAGATAACCACTAAGGACTTTTGATTCCTAGGTTTCATACAAAATTTCCTACCACTAGAGAAAAGAACTACGACTTCAAAGTGAGTCTATAGCTGACTGAAGCTACTCAGTTCAGACCTACCACTAAATGAAGCTACTCAATTTATTGAAGTACATCAATCCAACTATGCAAGTCTATCCTACCTCTCTACGCGGTCTATCCTTCGCTCTAGTTTGGCTACTCGCTCTCTCAGACCCTGCATCTCACGCTGATCTGTAGTGTGCTGCATCCTCAATGCAAGTATCTCCCTCTGATCTTCATACCTAGCCTGCTACAGAGCTGTTCTCTAGGCATCGGTTTGTACTGCCAAGACCTCGAGGGCCAAAACTGGTCACCATAAGGCACCAAAAATGATGGTGGCCTGCTCCTGCGCTCGTTCTAGGCTCCAAAGCCTGAAACGTTGCGAGTGAATCTCATCACGAACTGCCTCTGACCTCGCAAACAACCAGGTAAAGTCCCTACCATACCCATCAAAGCGGGTAGGTGGTAATGCATCTAAACGCTAGGTGTGGTCATAAAGTATACTCCCATTAAGCTCAAGTTGCGCTTCTGCCTCTAAGAACTCATCCTCCTCTACTGCTATGGTGGTTGATGGGGTGGTCTCTGGTGAAGCTACGGGTGATGGTACAATCAAAGATGCTGGTGAAACAGGTAAGGAACCAGATGACCACTCAGGTGATGTTGGAGTCTGAATTGGTGCACGGACTGGAGGCATGACACACTCAATATTTGTGTAAACTGTAACGTCCACTATGTCCTCCCATGTGGCACGGACGGGTAACCTAGGTGTGGTAATCTCGTCTGCTGTCTGCTTGTCTGGTACATTCCTAGAACTCTGTCCTACCTTAAACGTACTGGGCGTAGGGCCCTCTGCTAACTCTAGGACACGACGTCTAGCCGCCCCATATCCTCTGACTCTTCACTCTCTGAGACGATACCCTCAGCCTTCGACTAATCTCCCTCGGTCTCAGTATATAATATCAGCTCAGAAGTACCCCAATACCTCTTCTGTATAGGAAGGGTCAGAGATGATGCTGGTGAAGCTGATGAAGAAGGGGTCTAGTAATAGGATATGTACCTCTTACAGAATGATGATGGTGATAGGGCTATCGCCTCAGTCACTCTGGCTGAGATGTTAGGTGACAGGGTGGGCTGAGTACGCACGGCCATACGTGCAATACTGCGGTAATAGAAAGCTTGGGGAGGTGTAAAGGTGGGTAATGTTTGAGTAAGTGGATGATTAGGGGATAGAGGTGAAGTGGAACCTAATGGTGAAGCAATCTTAGTCTGAGATACCTCTATGGACTTTGAATCCTCATTTGAGTGTGGAGTATCAAGTGTGTAGTCTGGGGAAGCTAGAGTGTAGTCAGGTGATAAGGGTACTGACCTATGGGATAGTGGCTGGGTCTCCTCCATCTCAATGGGATCCTCAAAAGGTTCGGACTTAATGTCCGTAGCAATGGGTGTGTAAGCCTGCCTAACTAGCATATAAAGGTCATCATGTAAAGGAGTGATCACTAGGAAGTCTCTGGCTTTGTCAGTAGGTGTGATAGTCTCTGGAACAGTGGGTGGGATGATGGGGAAGACATGACCTGTGATAACACGGTATGTGTATAAGTAATCTTATAAATTAGATTAATCAAATTTATCAGCATAGATTGCTTACATATAGTACTCAATAGAAAATTTGAACTCAAATACTTATAGTAATATGATAGACGCACCAATCAAACATGAAATGTAAGCATGGGCAATGATGACCAAGAAATAGGGATAGGGCAAGCATTTAAGGCGACAATTAATGCCACTAAGGTGATCATACAAGTCAATTGACAATCAATAATGATTCACGCATTATCAGTCATGGTGAACCATATGTAAGAGTCTAATATGAAGGTACATATATAATATGTACGTTCATGGTCAAGGCATTTTCCAGGTGATCTTAGAATTCTATATCCCCCCTCTAACATAACTTGAGGGGATTACCCCTATCATTTCACTATCCTTCCCAAATTAGGAATAGTTGATCAGGCTATGCATAGTTTAGGAATAACTTATGAAATGCTCGGGCTAGTCGACTTTCGTCATGTTCGAGGTTTTTACGAAAACTTTAGTGAGTTATGGTTGCTGTTTTATTTTTAAAAAACGAGCATTCCCTATAACCTTGACTCTGATACCAATCTGTCACACCCTACTAGAAGCGGAAACACCGGATGCGACAAAATGATTTGCACTGCACAATATATAAGATTACACCATAATTTAATTCCGAGAATTTGATTTACAAAGTTACATCGAATACAGTTTTAAATATGAAATACATGTGTGTCTTTGGAAAAGTAGCTTGGTCATTGTAAAATCTTGTACTCCTTTACTTCTAATCAAAAATGCTGATCACCTGAAAATGATACTTGAAAGGGTCAACATTACGTTGGTGAGCTTGTAGGTTTAGAAGTAAACCTATTTGCTGTGCTAGAATATAAGAGTGGACAGTTATGCAATATGAAAGCAGAATGCATATAACAGTATTTAAATCATTAACACATCAACATATCATACCAGGGTATCCCACCCCAAATCACCAACTCAATAGAATATCCCCGCGCTTATAGTCCTCTGAACCTATCGCTTACCAGCTGGAGCTACATAGTCGGCTAGATAGTATGTGGCATTAATTCACATTGGAACTTCGCATAGATTGATCTCATAGTGTTCGCATAGCATTCATATAGTGTTCACATAGCATTCATACACACAATCATAGGCACATAGCATTGTTCAAAAAGAAATAAGAGATTTTACACAGTAGTAAAAGTAGTTAAAATAGATTTTGAGTATCATTTTCCCCCAATGGAAAAGAGTTTGAAAAGTGGGGCTATGAGAACTCACCTCAAATAAAATAATGGTAGATAAAAGTAGATGATCTCTAGCTATACGCGCAACGGTACCCGGCCACGACCTATTTAATAAGTTTTACTTAGTAATATATTTTACGAAAACAACCCATTGTACAAGCATCTGCATTAAAGTTTGTAAAAATGTTTGTGTAGTTGTTAAAAAGATTTTATTAAGTATTTTGACTCGTTGAACTAGGTTAAAGTGCGATATAAGTATTACTCAAGAATAGAATTGGAATTGGAATTACACAACGAAATGGAATGTTAAGTATTTAATAGTAGATCGAACGAGAACTGGCCAAGGAAGAAATAACGAGATTTATGAGATAAATACGGAGACGCACACGAAATGAGTGTTAAGAAATCAAGAAAAGAAGAAAAGAAGAAATTAGGAAATTGAGAATCACATAATTTAGATAAAATTAGAATTTAAGAAACGCATATAGTAATAATAACACAGGATTTAAGAATCATAGAACTAAGGATCTAGATAGATTAGGAATTAAGAAACAAAATAGTAATATAAATAGATGATTTAAGAGTTGTAGAACTAAGGATTAAGATAAATTAGAATTTAAGAAATAAGAGTGAAGAATTAGGATTTAAGGCTAATAGAATAAAATATAATTAAAATAAAGTAAAATAAATAAAATTTGGACATGTTTTAGAAATTTAACCCGTTACCCTACGTTAGCTTGATAAAACCTCGTTAATATAGGCACCATAATATTTTTGTTTCACCAAAATAAATGTTAAAAGTTTTACATAAAAATCATATTTTTCGTCTTTTAGTCAAGTATTAAAATAGTAATATTTTATTATTTTTTCCTCTTGTCGAGATTTTAGAAATTAATTTATATTAGTTTGTAAGTAAAATTCTTAGTTTATTGTTTAAAACAAGATTTTTAATCCTGCGCTTCGCGGCGGGTGTTTGTCATATTCAAATTGACAAAAAGGCAAGATTTGAGTAAACTGTATAAGCGGGTAAAAGAAAAACGATACTATAAAAAGAATAGGTTACATAACTGCACCATTCACACAAATATTATCTAAATATAAGCATTTGTTTGGTTTTTGCAAGAGATAAAGAATAAGTAATAAAACGAATGGACCACACTGTCTTCTGCTTATCATTGACTATGAGTTTCTAACACCATTGCAGGTCCTTGCATCTGCAATAGCTCTACAAAAGAAGCACACCCACCAAGAATGTTGGCGTTAGACTTGTTTGTTTTATCCCCATATTTGCTCATGGAACACGATTGTACTCTTTTAGTAGTATGAACAACTGAAGAGTAAACAGACCTTGGAGGTACCTGCAGAATTTTGTGAATAGACTATATCAACTTCTGTCTGATCTATAACTATTTTCTTTAACGTTATCGTATCTTCTTAAGAAAAATCTGGAACTTTAAATTCTAAATTATCATTCAACTCAACAGTATATGTGTTATCTACAACTTCTTTTTCTTTATGTGAATTAGTGTCGTGCAACATCATAGTACAAAGTCCTTCATCTGCGTGGCATGGTCATTTAACAGATAAGATTGGTATCTCTTCATTGACCAATTCACTACTGCTCTTTGACATGAGTGGGAACTTTGAAGCAAGTGACACAATTGAGCAATCTGTTTAAACAGAAGGCAATAAGCCAATAGAGTATATAAATACACATATAACAATGATAGCCTACCCTAGATTATGTATATATACCAAATACTATAGTTATTAATTACGTGTATTAAATCAAAAAGGTATAAACTTGATGGTTTATAAGTGTGTCACAAAGCTGATCAAAAGTATCTTCACATGCTTTTTTTTCTTTTAAATATATATGGGTTTTGTAGACACCTGATATTTACTATTACAAGTAAAAATGGATATCATCAAGTATTCAAGTGGTATTCCGAGATGGTGTGCCAAAAAATAAATGAATAATTTGATGGTTGTAGTTTTGGTTTGTTTTGAAAAGCTTGAATTATTTCAATATTGTTTCTATTCCTATCTTAACACATTGGTCTAACGTATATATTGTATCTAACGAATAGTGAAATTTATGGATGTCTCGGAAGCCGCTCTTGTTTCGTCTATGATAATCATAGCGTACCTGATAGATGTCGTTGAGCAAGCAAGCCAAAGCGAAGGCAACTCTTTCATCTTTACCTTAAAATGTTTGATTATCATTTGTGTGCTTTAAATTGTTCATCCTTTGAACCACCTGTCCAAAATGAGACACAATGGTTAAACGCCTCATGATCCAAAGTTTAAACTCTAAGTTAGGACATATCAGCTTATTAAGAAACCATATAATTTTAAAACTTTTGACATGCTCAACTTAAAGATGTGATCATCCTTTGAGTGTTATCTTAATATAAGCTTGCTTATTGAAAGTGATAAATTCTCTATGCTTCTAAAATAAGTGTACCAGAATAAGCAACAATCACTTGCAGATAAGTAGGTAAACAGTTTGTATAAGCAATTTGTTTAAACAGAAGGCAATAATCTAATAGAGTATTTTTAATAAGCAATCCCAATTCCCAAACACCCCTTTCCACCAGCTACAATGATAGAAGGAAAAAAAACAATTGCCGACTTATAATTGTCTAACTTCAAGATGTGTGCACTTATTTGGTACGATAATACTATTATACAACTACATGCACATCAATTAATAGGGAGCTAATACTTAATATGAAAATCCAATTAAGTCTATAATCAATTTTAAGGCAAATGACATATCTGCAACAAAACAAATAACACATAACTTACCGGAGGAAAAAGTAAATTCAGTTGTAGGTGTCTAATACTCTGCAAGCCCTTCATTTCGTACATTAAGATCACGGACAGTATTACCCGAAGCCCCATGGGGTGCATATTCACAACAACACATCTATTAATCGGACCGATTATAGCTCCAGCTTGCATCATCTTCATCTCCATTTTCTTGTTAGCAAACTCAGCACACAAACACAATAACCAATCTTCTATTAGTTGCAATTTTAAGTGTCCCATATATACATACTATCATATATTTAGATAAGCTGTTACGTAAGCACATTTTTTGAACTTGTGTGGTAAAACCAAAAATAAGTTAAACATCCCAAAATATAAGCTAATCCAAACACCCTCTAAACACCAAAACACATTAATTTTGTTTGTAATGGAAATTTCACAATCTCACAAAAAATAGCTAAAAAGCGTTAATTTGTATATACCTTAAGCCTGTTGTAATTAATCTCATCATTCTTCTCATCTTCATCTTCTTCTCCATCTCGCATTCTCCACACTCATAAAAACTGTTTCAAAACGCAATAGGCAGATTTTTTAAAACCCATTTGAATACAATCAAAACTTATATAAAAACACAATAAAAAAAGTCAGAAATCAATTAAAAAAACACCATTTTTACTGATAAAAACATCAATAGAATTAAAATAAGGAAAAGATTGTACGTTTTAGACGAATCATTCTTGATGACTCCTTTTGCTGGATTTTGTTTTGTTAACCTACTCATTATAAAATAAATTAGATAAAGAGTGATATAACCACATCATAAAGCATGAACATATAATAACCACATCCCAAAACATGAACTAAAAAACGGGACCTTGTGGTCCGAAAAGGTGGCCGGATCATTAAAAATTTGTTGATCTTGATAGTTTGTTGTGGATTCATGGAAGAGGTTTAATGGGTGGATTTGCTGCTAAAAATTTGGCTAGATTATTTTTGGTGTCAAAATGGGTAGTCGGTGTTTGGATTATGAGATGCTTATGAGAGAAGACATGAATGAGTGATGGTGTTTTGGCAAGACACGTGTTGGTTAAGGTTATCCTAATATTTTAGTGGTTTTCTACTGTAGATAACGATTAAAATAATAATGACCCTAATATTTTAGTATTCTTCTACTGTAGACCACGATTAAAAAAGTAATAAAGGAGAGATATTGTTCATTATGTGAGTAAGATAAGAGTACCACAAATGTAATGTATTTATAATTCAACACGAACGTTTACTAAATATTAATAAATATTTAATAATTTAGGGGTTTTGTCCTTTTGTCGAACTTGTATGAAAATGAGCTTTTAAAGATATTTTCTAAGTATATGATATTTTATAAAATTTCGGCATGACCCGTTTGTTTGTAAAAGTTTACCCAGGTTCTCAAACCTTATTTTCAACCACATTTTCCAATTTCGTTAGTTTTTCGGCAAAATGTGAAAATCTACGTTTACGCAACGTTTCGTCAAAACACATCTTTCAAAAGACCATTTTTAATCGTTTTAAGTTTGTAAGAGCATACGTTGATCAAATTTGCCTTAAGCATTTATGTTTACTAGTTCTCACTTGTTGGCTCAAAAGCCCAATATTTGTCCGAAAATAATCATTTAGTATATCTTATCCATGTTCACCCAAAATTTAAGTCTACTAGTTAACTCATTTGTCAAACTATAGTCCATTATGTTTAATAAGTAGTTTATTTGTTATTGGGCCTTATGGCCCATTAGAAGTTTCTATGTTAGTCTAATTGTATGAAAATAAGTATTAGTAAATCCTTATTGGACTCCTCGGCCCAATAAGCCCATACGAGTATTTTAGAGATTATCAAGTCCAAAAATAGATCGATAAGTAATAGAATAAGCTAATAAGGTATTTATATGCCAAAATAGGCTAGAGTAATAAGTCAAAATTAAACCGAGAGTTTATTGGACCTTGTTGGGTTGATAGTTGCACACAAGTCCATTAAGCACTCTAAAAATAGAATAAGCCCGATAATAGGCCCAATAAGCAAAGGATTTACCAAATAAGTATTTCAATATAAGAATAAGCTAGAAATATGACTAGAAAATGTAAGCCGAAAGTAATAAGCCAATGATATAAGCCGTGGCTTATTCCCTTATTGGACCATAAGCCCAATAAGCTCAAAAGTATTGTAAATAAGCTAGAAATAAGCATATAGGTTTGAATTCCTTTTTTGTTTTTAAACAAGTTAGTAATAAGCACTTAAAAATAATAAGTTGTGGCTAATAAAGCAAATAAGTCGTGGCTTATTTCCTTATTGGGTCGAGCCTTTGATAAGCCCAAAATCAAATAAATATAAGCCCAAGAGCTTTAATAAACTCGAATTCAAATATGTTACAAGATAAGCCACGAAGTGAGTACACAAAATAAATCAAGATAAGAATAAGTAAACACGAAATAAGCCACATCCATTTTGGATGGGCCGAGACCATAGCTAAGCCCATTAGACTCGAAATAACAAACCATAACCCTTCTTGGGCCGAAACCAAGCCAAAGCCCACAAATGAAAACAAGCAATTCCAAATAAGCCCCAAGTCAAATAAGAAGTAACATAAGCTATATAATAAGCTTATAGAATAAGCCAAATATATGATAAGCAAAATGACGAAACCCTTGTAGGTTTGCTTTTTGGGCCAAGACCCAAATAAGCCCACGAAACACAAATAAGCTCACGGAGAGCTTATAAATAAGCCGAAAACCAAAAGAAACACTTTTGGACCTTAAATGTTATTTTACCATTTGGATCATTTTATAAAAGTGACACTTTTTCTCTTCTTTCCCTTGTGTCTATTTCGAACTAAAACACACCTTTTATGGGGTTTTTCATAGTTTTCAAGTTACAAAAATTTACAAACGCATTGTACATCTATGTTTAGATCATCATTAGGATATTAAAAGTACAAGTATCATAGATTTTCAAAGACTTACAAAAAGAGGGTTTTGAATGAGGATTTGGTCTTGAATAACAACCTAAACGTTCTTTTTAATATACCCCGACTATTAGAATATTAACCCTTATGATCTTGATACCTTGTTCTTGTTGGAGGATTGAAAATTTATAGATTTATGGTGGTGTTTGTATTCGGACGTGACCAATGAGGAGAGAAAATAAAGAGAAATGTTCTAGTTTGATTTAGGTGCATGAATGTGTGTGTGTTTTGAATCCATATAAGCTAAAATAAAGGACAAGGCATGGTAGCTAAAAACTAGCCATGTTGTCTCCTAAGGGTTGCGTTTGGTTTTAGAATCCTATGGGGAATCCTAGTCGTTTTGTCTCTTGTCGGGTTGCTTATCGCTCATAGTTTGTGATTTAAAAATGTGACCCAAAAGTTTCTTGTATATTTATCGAATGTAAAATTGTGTTTACTTAAACTTTGAATATTCACACTATAGGTTTTATAGTTAAATTGTTTTAGATTTAGTGCGGACTTTCGTTGTTTCTCCGTTTCCTGTTAATTCAGCGTAACTCGAAATTTTCACGTTTTATGCAAACGTTTCTATGAAATCATAAATTAACAATTAAAATAAGTTTATTTTACTTATTTGAGATTTTTAGACGAGTTTTGACTGCTTGTCGTGTCGGTACGCGTTGTGTGCAGTTTTTTGCTGTGCACGGGAAGGTTTCTCGGCAAGTGATTATATGCGAACATAGTCGTTTAGAAAATAGAAACTTAACTCAAAAGTGAGTAGTTGTATGATCATAACGCTAATATTGTTGAGTATGTTGACAGCCGCGGGTAAACCTGTAACTGATTTTAGCGAAAATAAGTAGCAACAAAAGTCAAACTGTAAGTTTTCTTGTAGGAAATGAATGAATAGGAATATGCAATATATAGTCATAATATTTTGGAGGATACTATAGAGACCTAGAAAAATTTTATTTCCAGTTTATCACGCGATAAAGCTTGAAATACGTTAAACAGATTTATATCTTTGAACTAAGTGACAG
Source organism: Tanacetum coccineum (assembly GCA_026074375.1). Classification (NCBI taxonomy): domain Eukaryota; kingdom Viridiplantae; phylum Streptophyta; class Magnoliopsida; order Asterales; family Asteraceae; genus Tanacetum; species Tanacetum coccineum. The sequence goes on along the minus strand of BQNB010104661.1, from coordinate 10,378 downwards.
ATATAAAGATACTTTCTGGGACTTTTCTGCAAAACCTACTGACTTTTTCTTGAGATACATCGTAGTCGCGGTAAAGAGTACCTGGTCTTACCCTAAATCTATACTATAAACGAGGGTGGTTATACTTTACCGGAGTGTGGTTAGCTGGCAAATCTGATAAAGACTAGTCTTATAAATTAAAAAGCTTTTATAGACACATCACATACGATCTTCCCGCACCGACGCGACACCTAAATATTTAAATGGAGTTTTGGCAGCCTCAAACAGACGTAAATGGAGAGTGGCAATCTGCTACTCTCGCTACTTTTCATTTCAAATCCCATTTACCCGCATCAGAGACTACACGATGTACGTTTAATTTCGACAGATGGCCTAGCGAATAGAGTAAAAGCACTATAACAAGACAGCGCATTACGTACAATATTTTTATAAGTTGAAATCCCGCCCTGGGCCGGATCATAAAGCGACAGACAGCAGTCCGCATAAAAAAGTGTGAATATAGACATACCTTCGAGATTATTATCGTACCCACTACACGCTTTAAAGAAACCTTGTATGCAATGGCATTAGAAATTGAGAATGTATTGTAATAATTCCATAACCAACAAGACAACAAATGAAGAGGGAGCGTGTCACGCCTTACGAAGACTGTGATTTGAAAACGACATATCCTTGGTCGGGGGGGGGGAGCTCGCCATTTCCAAAGCACTAAACCGCGTAGACGACATTGTAGAAAACCTGCTATCCATCCGCGCCACCTAAACCAAGACCTAAATTTGTGAAGGAGCTGTGCGATCAAGAAAATCCCATCTACTAGCCGTGAATCGATTCAGTTGATGAAACGACTTTTATATCATGGTTCGTTTTCTTCTTGTTATAGACACCAACTAAAGCGACCTCGCTAAGAATCACTAACCACCAAAATTTGTCCTTCCTCTAAAGAAAAGTGGGCTGCTTGTGAGCTACCAATTCGTCTAAAACCACAAACCAGGAAGAATCGATTCGCTAAGATCGTACCCATAATCTTATATTAACAAGCCAAACGAGACTTATAGGTTCAAAAATATTTTCAAACTTACATATGAGAATATTAGTAATTTTAAATGCAATGAACGATGTATTGACAACGCAATTGCAACTTACCTAAGCAGAAACATTTCTTAATGGCATTAGTCATTCCTTTCCTGGTTTATGCTGATTGGAGAATTCCTGAAATGAATGAACAAGATTAATGTAATCCAGTGAGGTCTCGGTATTTATATCGTACCTGATAGTCACCCATACTGGATTTTTTATTACTTATATTAAGGATCCCCTACAGTCTAGTCTTCATATCAGCCTTGTGACATGGTACTCAACAAACGTAGGGAATGAAACCGCTCAAAAAGAGAACAATTGAGGCATGCGCATGAGAGAAACGGATAAGCAAAGTGGTCATAAAACTCCCTTTTTTTGGGACACACTTTACGAGATTCCAATCCACTCGTCATTCACAGAGCTAACACCACATATAGATCTTTGATGCCCGTGTCTTATTTTAAACGCGCCAATGAAAAGTACTCAAATTTTTACCCCTTTGACTGCCCACTTAAGCTTGGTTTTTGAGCCATGTTGCCATGACACTAATCTTATCAATCTAGTAAGTATTTCTGTAATGAATGCCCGACTACTCGTTATAAGCACTCACAACAATATAAAGAAGTCTGCGTTATATCCAAACTTACGAATCTCATATTAATGTCTGAACCATTTTTTTTTGTTTTTTCTTAAGATCATATATGGTCTCTTTACCAACCCATGCCCGTGGAACTTTTGAATTTAAACATTTAGTAATTTCTTTTTCAAGTAAACCATAAATGCTTTCGATCCGATTATATTTGCCGCCGCAGGCTTGTCTAAAAAAAGATTCACCTATTTGATGAGAAAGAACAAGAATGATATAAGTGTCTAAGAAGGAACCAACCGCGAGAATCAACGCAATAGTTCATGTAAAAAAAATGGGACGATGGTCCCTGAAAGATGCTTATCAAGTGAATTACTACCCGTCCAATGATGAAAGAAGCGATAACAGCCATCTAAAACAAGAAATCGTTCAAGTTTAACTAATCTTATTTGCATCCTTATAACCCATGTAAGCGCTTGTAACCACATAAGATGAATATTCGTACAGCGCCTAGAGGACGTGGAATAAATGATTAAAATCAATATCCACACCATGTTTTTTATTAAAAAACTACCCGTGTCTTCTGAAGCCATCCTTACCACATTAAATTCCCCTAATAATGTTAACCCTCTCCCGGCGCCGCGCGATCGCGCGCACACATCAGTGAGAGAGCGCACGCGTCGTGCGCGTCAGAGAAGTATGCGGGCTTAGGAGTCATAGATTAATTAGATTGAATGTGTATAAGAAGGATAGTAGTATGTCTGCAAGCGCTACTCTGAGCTGAGTGCACGTCGCAAGACGGTGACGACAGAGCGAGTAGCTCTGGAGCGCGTCAGCGAGTATATGGTGAGACCGCCGAGGAGACGGCAGAGTGATCATTGTACGCGGCGCATATATACAATAGTACTAGTAGAGGTTGTAGAGCTAGATTACATTGTTACTTTAACTTTAATAATTTACTTCTTGCTAGATATCATGGTCACTGGTAAAGCTCGGTCCCATGTAATTAGTAATCAGATTCTCAGCATCTCTCTAGATAGTTGCGATTGAAACAGTACATATTGTGTTCTTCATTAGTCTTTGAGATGAGATAGACAGTGGTATGTTGTTTTTTTTTGGTTGGGTATTCTCAAAAAAGAATCAAACTATTTGATGAGAAAACAAGAATGATATAGTCTAAAAGGAACCGGACCATAATCAACATGTAGTTATGTAAAAAAAACAGGACGATGGTCTGAAAGATGCTTATCAAGGATTACTCCCGTCAATGAAGGAAAAGAAGCTAGAACACCATCTGAAACAAGAAATCGATCTAGTTTACTAATCTTATTTGCATCCTTATGAACCCATGTAAACTTGTAACCACATAAAGGAATATCGTACAACCTAGAGGACGTGATAAAATGATTAAAATCATCCACACCATGTTTATAAATAACTGACCCGTGTCTTTCTGAAGCCATCCTCACCTCAATAAAATCCCCCATAACGATAACCTCTACCGACCAACGAGAAATCACATCATGTAACCTCCCTCGACCATCAGAGCGACTGATTTCATTTTAGATGATGTGTTAGACTTAGCCGCCGATGCTGTCTGAATACTCAAACCGTCAAAAGATCTCACAGGTTTGTACCCTTATGTTCATGTCCGCGGCTTTAAAAGAAATATAGTTGTTCGATAATTGTTACTTATGTTAATTCTTCTATACTGTCAGGTACACCACCATCATTAGAATCATTAAAGCTCAAAGATGCAGGAAAAACAATGCTTAGAGGTGAGAACATGACCCGATCTAGAAAAAGGTTGGTTTTGCAAAACTCAACAACTAAAGAAAGAAAAGAAGAAAGTGGAGTAATGGAGCAACGATCGCTTTTGTGATCTTTTTGCATTGTTGGGTTGTTATAACAAGCCGAGGGTATTCACGATTTGGTGTTTTCTTTTGGAGTGCGAAATAGCCGTATGAATCTTGGGCTTGAAGGTGTGGGTGACGAGACGACGATGATCCTACTTTTCATGTTATATATCAAGACTTTGTTTTGAATTATGATGTACTTAAAACTGTGTTATGTTGTGTTTCTACTACTTTGGCCTTTTATATCACATTCGATCATGCGTAGAAAAATAGATCTGCGTAAACATCCAATTAGCTAGATAAGAAGGTGTATTCATTAGTGTTCTCTATTTAAGATATGAAAAAACTACATGTTTTTTGGGCAGAGATTATGTTTAGTGGTAAATGCCATTTCGGGATTTTGTAGTTATACCCACGTGTAATGCGTTTAACAGCTAACGCTAGCGAGTTCTTGCGAATTCGATTTGTGAGTTCAATAGACACCTTGCATATGGACTTTCTCAATGCACTTTCCAATTTGGTTCATGAGTGTATGTAGAAGCTGTAGTGGTTGGGTGATATGTATTTGGGAGATCAAAACTACATGTATTTTTTTATAGAGGTTCCATTTAACGGTTAATGGTGTTGAGGCTTTTGTAGTTATGTTTAGATGCAATGCGTTTAGTAGCTAAGGACTGTGACTTTTCTACAATATGTTAAAGACTGTAGTTAAAAACTAAAAACACGTGTAAATATTTAACAGTCTTTCGTGCTGTTAAAACTAAAGGCCATATAGCCTCGACACTTGACTTTTAAGTGTAACTCATAAATCGGTTTAAGGGATACAAACTATGAATTATCGCACAAAAAACACACGGTAAGTTTAACAGTCTAACCACTTCAAAAGCCACTAAAAATACATGAAAATCCAAAAAAATTAACGCAAAAAAATGAATAAATCAATATACCATTCATTAAGAAACCACATTCTCTCATGTCCGAAGATGTGTTTCCTTCCCCACGTCTTGCCTTTGAATATCATTCAGGAAAGCGGCGACCGAACACTTAAAGCTTTCGAGCTTCTCGATGAAAGATGCCCTCTCCTTGCAAACCCTTGTCAGAAGAAAATCATATTTAGCTCCTTTGTGAGTAGGGCTGTAAACGAACTGAACGTTCATTGAACATTTCATGAACCGTTCGGTAAAAGGTTCATTCATGTTCGTTTATTTATTAAATGAACGAACATGAACATCATTTTACATTCATTTAGTTAAATGAATGAACATGAACACAAGTCACGTTCGTTCGTTTATGTTCGTGAACGTCCGATTAGGCGTTTATTAACGTTCGTTTATGTTCATATATATGTTCATGTTCGTATATCATATCTTTTAATTGTATACTTTTAAATCTGGCATGTTTAAATAAAACAACACTGATAAAACATAATATTATTTATAATTTGATAATATTCTATGTT
>BQNB010104660.1:0-23771 GCA_026074375.1 Tanacetum coccineum | reverse complement strand
GGGGTGTTACAACTATGTAGTATTTTGCATTTCTGACTTATTTAAGTTTGGAATGAAGACTTGAAAGTATTTTTAAATGAAAGTAGACTCAATTATCTTTGAAATGGCGGGTGGCACGACTTCTACTTTCATATTACGTCTAACTTGATTGGCTATTTGATACTAAAGATTTAAACTTTTTAAATGGAAACGTATTCACCCCCACCGCCCTCTATGATTTTTCGAAGTTTTCCAAATTTTGCTATAACAGACAGACGGCCCCCATAAAGGTGACGGCCCCTAAATATATTAGTGGGCCGCCCGACCATTTATGGGACCGCCACTAGTGACTCCAAAACACGTTTTTTTGTTCAAAATCATTTGGTAACTTAACTGTAGAACATAGGACTTTAAAAAGTTGTTCCAGCACATAAATTTCGTGTTTTAGACATCATTTCTACTCTTACGACTTAGACAAACATAAGTTGACACTTCCAAGTTCTTTTGAGAAAATTTTCCTTCAAGCTAGTATACGAAGTATATTTAATAACAAAACTAGTACGAATCAAACAACAAAACACTTTTCATATTTAATCCCCCTTCATGGGTAATTTGATACATGGATCGTACTCTATTTTAAAAACCATTTGTTTTGAAAACTAGAGCGACGTGGCTCTGATACCAATTGTGGAAACCGTAGAGGGGGGTGAATACGTTTCCATTAAAAACTTTAAGATCAAGAATTACATCACTCTTCTACCGGCGGTCCCATATATATATGGGGGCCGCCAAGTATATCAGGGGGCCGCCTGATTTATGGGACCGCCTCCAGAAGAGGTTTTTGGACTAGATCTTTTGTATCAAATCACCAATCAAGTTTGACGCAATATGAGAAGTGTCGATCATAGGTTTACAATAGCTAAAGCATATTCTAACAATATAACCACACTCACAATATTTAGTACAAACAGCTACACAACTTTAACAAACAGGATATACACAACCATTCACACAATCATGAGTACAATGCAAGTATAAAAGTAAAGCGATAAATGTAAATAAATAAGTAAAGCGAAGGGTAAAAGAAAATGCAAACCGACACGATAATTTATAGTGGTTTGGTCACGAAGCTCTTCTTCGCCCTACTCCACTCCTCGAGTATCCAACTCGAGAGTTACTTCACTAATCAACAAGCTCCCTTTCGGAGGATAAACCTTATACCAAAGCTTACATTATTTTCTGACACTAAGCTAGATGTCGAGTTCTTCTTCGAGTATAACCAAAGTCGTTATGTTTTATGGCCCAACATAACAAACCTTGTGTTTTATGGCCTAAACACATAAACCGCGTCGCTTACATTATTTTTCGACACTAAGCTAAATGTCGAGTCCTAATCTTAGCTAGAACAAATCTACCACTTCATCAATGTATTTACAATAAACCCATCCAAATATATACATCATTTGGATCTACACACTACTAAAGATTGGAAGACATGGACTCGATCTGTATGTAACAAATGTTACAAATGGACTAACTAGACTACATAACTTCGGATCTTGAAGATGACCGAAGTTCTTCTCTTGCACTTGAGGGAAGAAGGAAAGAGTAGAAGATTGGATCACATTTAAACAAGATTAAACTATGTTAGTGATCAAGAGATTTAGAGAGAGAAAGAGGATTTTAGAGAGAGAAAAGAATTTAAAAAAATCTGTGCAAAGAGGGTTAATTTTATACAGGAGAGAGTGCAATATTTATAGGCAGGGAAATCCAACAGTCAGCTGGTGGCGGTCTTGGCGGTCCCATATATATATAGGGTCTTCCCTAGACACTAAGGGGGCCGCCCCTAGACTGACGCTTTAATTTTTATCCTTTTGTGGGGAAGGTTTATCTGGCTGTGCTGTATTCAGTTTTTTTGGAGGGGGGGGGAGGAACTGAATTCAAAATTTAAATTTCAAATAAAATATTATTTTTGTTTTTATTTAGCAAAACTATTTTGTGTATTTTGTAAAAATATAGTTTTATAGAAATGTGATGGATTAATAAGAAAAATTATTTTCTTGATCACTAATCATGTTTAATGATTTATTTGTACTACCTTATGTATATTAGTCCGGTTAAACTAATGTTCGTCTTAATGCATACTTGAGATGTCGAGAGCTGTTAATGCATGTATGCATTGATGATTTGTGATTACGAGTAACTTGTGCACTTTAGGTTATGTATTACAAGTCACATGTTTGTCATCACCAAAACATAAAGAGATCGTATAGATTAAATATCGTAATATTTGCACTAACAAAACCATTCTGAAGAAGCAATATGAGAATTTTACTGCATCAAGATCTGAAGGACTGGATAAAACCTATGATAGGTTTCAAAAACTCATCAGCCAATTAGAAATTCATGGTGAAGTTATCTCCTAGGAAGATGCAAATCTTAAGTTGCTAAGAAGTCTACCATCAGCCTATAACAATATTGCCTGATCAATGCGTAACAAAGCTATCTAGATGGATTGAGCATGGCCGATTTGTACAATAAAATAACTTGAAAGGTGTATGAAGAAGAATTAAAAGCTACTCAAGCTCAAGCTGAAACTCTCTTATAATGTGGCTTTGTAATCTTCAGATAGAAACTGAGCAGTACTAATGAAGCAGTCAATACTACTATGATGTACCACTATAGTTCAAAGTAGATAAGCTTCTGTCTCAACCTATGCTGACGATGTTTGTTTTTCTTTCTTTGGTCAATCAAGTCAAATAGTCTAAAACAGTTGGACAATGAAGATCTGGAGCAGATTGATACTGATGATCTTGAAGAGATGGATCTCAAATGGCAGGTGGCCATGCTTACCATGAGGGTGAAGAGATTCTTAAAGAAGACAGGAAGGAATCTGAATTTCAATGGCAAAGAACTGTTAACCCGAGCTTTGATAAAAACAAAGTTGAATGTTACAACTGCTACAATGAGAGGTCACTTTGCTAGAGAATGCAGGGCAGCAAGGAATCAGGGGAATAGAAATGGAGATGCTCTAAAAAAGATTGTACCAGTAGAGACTCCTGCAAATGCCTTGGTTGTTCAAGATGGGATAGGTGGTTATGATTGGAGCTATTAAGTTGAAGAAGGACCCACAAACTTGCTCAGAATGGCCAATTTGTCTCAGGTTCATCAGTATCATCAAGCTCAAATACTGATGTAACAAAATTGCTCCTAAAGAAAGTTAGAAACTTAAATCAAAACTTCATCAAAAATAGTTGTGGGAAAAATCAACAAACGTGAAGAGATTCTAATAAAGCTAATCTAGAAATAATAGCTTATCAATTAGGCTTAGAATCATTAGAACTAAGAATTGATGTTACATACAAAAAAATGAGGTTTGTTTTTATGAGGAAGACATTGCATTTTTGAATATGATGTTAAGGTAAGAGATAATTCTATCACATAGCTTAAAAATTAGTTAGCAGAGGCTTTAAGAGAAAAAGATGATTTAAACACAAAAAATTGAAAAGTTTGAAACATCATCGAAGAAGGTTTTAAAACTAACAAAACTGATACACAGTCAAATAAGTTGTTAATAAACAAGTCTGGTGTTAGTTTTTGGACAGTCCAAGAATGAAAATGAAATTGCATGATTCATCTGCATAAAAGTGAAATGTTTGAAAATGCATATATGTATGTGAATGAGATTGAAGAGGAAAATAATCAAGTAAATGACAGGTTTAAGAAGGTTAAGGGATATCATGCAGTTCCCCCTCCCTACACTAGGAACTACATGCCCTCAAGACATGACATATCCTTTACTGGATTAGATGATTTTGTCTATAACACTAATGTGAGTGAAACTGTCTCTAGTGTGCCTAGAATAGCAATCAACTACCCAAACAAAAATCCCCCCCCTTTAAAAAAAGGTCTAGTAAGGATAGTTTGGAACAACCTAAAGATGTTAGTCCTAGTGCTCCTATTATTGAAGAGTGGGAGTCTAATAGTGATGATGACTGTGTGATTAGACCTTTAATAAAACAGAATAAACCTAGTTATGCTAAAATCAATTTTGTTAAATCAGATGAAAATACTAGGAAAATGTTATTGAACAAAACACATATAGGCAAGCTGAAAACCTTAGGAAAAGTCAGAGTCCTAAGGGTTGATAAAAGAAATTGGAATGGACTAATGACTCAGAAACTAGGGGATGGTTTTGAGTTCAATAAGAAAGCTTGTTTTGTATGTAGAAGTCTTAACCATTTAATCAAGGACTGTAACGTTTATGAGAATAAAATGGTTGGAAAATCAGTGTTGAATAATATGGGAAGGGTTACTGGTCAAAGGGAAGTTAGACCACTATAGAACAATGCTCAGAGGGTGAATCACCAAAACAAATTAACTCACCCACATCCTAAAAGAAATTTTGTTCCAACAACAGTTGCAACAAAGTCTAGACTAGTGCCAGTTAATGCAGCTAAGCAAAGCTCTCCAAGAGCATCAGCATCAATTAGTACTACCAGGCATGTTAATACTGCTGCACTTAAACCAAAAGTGAATGATGCATCACCCAAAATATATTCTTATTTTAAAGCACATTTACCAGTAAGAAAGGCTTTTAACCAAAAATCAATAGCTAAAACCAATAATCTTAATAAAAAAGTTAAAACTACTAGAGTTAACAATGTAACTACTATTTGGTCAAAAGCAGTAGTTAATGCTGCTGAGGGAAAAAGGGAAAATGTTGTTAAGTCCTCAACATGCTGGATTTGGAGACCAACAAGAAAAGTTATAGGTCCAAAGTCTTGGATCTGTTTAGCCTTTTGTAAGAAACTGCCAAACAAGTTCATTTGGATGCTTTATTGGCTAAAAGATTGGCAGAAGAAGAAGAGTTAACTAAGCAACAAAAGAAAAGAAAAGCTCAAGTTTAATTTGAAGCTCAATTTTATATTGAAGAAGACTGGGATGCTATTAGAGCCAAGTTAGAAGCAAATGCAGAGTTAGACAAAAGATGTGTTTGGAAAGGAACTAATCATGAACAAAGATTTTGCAAAAAGTCTGGTATATTGGTGAATCAAAGAAAGAAACATTTTTGCAGAAGAAAGAGCTAATGTCAAAGAGAAATAAACCTATGACTCATGTCATAGTTGAGAATTACATGTCAACAATCTGAAGAATCAAAGTAACTAGGAACTTTCTCAGTTGAAGAAAGTTGAAGTTTTGAAGAATATTAGAAGAAGAGTTTGAGAAGTTAGTTAAGCATATTGGATACTTTTGTACCTATAATTATTGAAGCTACAAAGGCAATATGAAAATATATGGAGAAGAGTTTCAGACAGAAATTTCAAAGAAACAAAGGATTGAGGATAAAGATGTTTCAGATACAGAAGAAAAAGTTAGTAAAGTGAAAGAAGAAGAGCCAGTAAAAAGAGTAGTAAAAAGAAAGAAGCAAAAGGCTAGGAAAGGTATAAGTATTAACAAGAGTCCACAAGGAGATTTAGAGTCTAATAAAGAGGAATCAGTAGAAGCTATGAATCCTACTCCTTTGGATACAAAATCTAATATTGTGGCAAATTGGAAGATATTTCAACAAGGTGAAAGAAGCATTTATCAGATAATAAGTAGCAAATGGAGCTGATACAGTTTTATAGAGCTGGAGCTATGCTTAAGAGACATTACAAGGAGAGGCATCTTAATTGAGATGTACTTGTTGGGATATCGAGAAATATGGAACAAATAGGCTTGAAGATGCTTATGACAGAGTACTATGGAGTGATCTCAAGACTATGTTTGATCCACCTCTCAATGAAGATGCTATTTGGAGCTTACCAGTACCACAAAAAATGATTAGTTGGAGATATTATGACAAGTATGCAGTAAATTGTCTAACCTTGGAGGCATGTAAATATTAACTGTAAGCAGATAGGAATTATCCTCCTGTCAAAGATGATTGCCAATGATGCTGAAAAATGAAGCTTCTGGATGGGAAAAATGAATGATAGTTTGTTATAAACTTTTGAATATGATTAGAAGCAAGCTGGTGTTAAAAAGTGATGAAGTTATCAGTAGCTGTGGACATATGTTGGAAACTATGGACTATAATAGAAAGATAAGTGGTTTGAGTTGTTTGCTTAACCACCACACAACAAATGGTCATCATTCACCAGCTTAATAGGCATAAGGACTGGCTACCCAAAGCAAACGGCTTTTGTAAAGACCTTCTCAAATCCGTTTGGAAATGGTTTACAGTTTACCAAAAACTCTATGGTAATTAACTCACATGTTTTAAAACGAAGAAGTAAGCTACTCTAGAAGCAAACGCTACTGGTAAAGAGTAACAATCGTTAAAAATTTTGATAGTTTTACCAAAAAAAAACTGGATGGTACTCAACTTACCAATGATTCATGTTCAAAAAGTTGAACTGGTTACTATTCCACCAGGGTGATGTCATGATTCCACCAAAGGATTAGCTAGCCCAAGAGCAAACAATTACTTGGTAAAGGCTTCATCAAATCCGTTGATAGCTGATGATTTGCTAAAAATCATATGTAATATTTTTTTTTTTTCCCCCCAAAAAAACTCACCATGTTCACAGTACTAAATAGTTAATATTGGATATCAATTACCATGGTTTATGAACCAAACATTGGCTACTCCAAGGTTAATGGATAACTGGTAAAGAGACATCAAATCCATTTATTTTTTCAATGATTCACCTCTCCCAGGAGTTAACACACCTAGAAGTAGAGATATTAGACAGAAACTTATATTTTGATGTACATATAGTCAATGTTGCTGTTTATCTGTTGCTGAAATGATGGTTTGTTGTTGAAAAGATAATATTTGTAGCTGTGAAGTGTTGGATCAAAATAGTAATGCTTTCAAGAGTTGCTGATAGAAGTCAAGAACTTGTTTATACAGGAAAATCATCATGTTGCAGTTCAAGAATAATTCCAAAGATAATGCTCACAAAATCCTCAAGAAGCTCATAATGAAGATAATCAAAGAAACTTGAAGTTCACAAGTGAAGATCAAGTTAGGGGAGGATTGTTAGGAATTATTGTAAACAGACTTAAGTCTGGTAGTTATAGAGTTAAGTCTGGTAGACATAGTTAAGTCTGCCAGTACTAAGTTAAGTCTGGCAGTGCTATAGTTAGTACTGGCCTTGTCTAGTTAAGTCTGTTTATGTAACAGAATAGTGATAATAGTTATCTTAGAGATATCTTAGGAGATATCTTAGGAAAGGATATGCATTATCCTTTTACACGTTTGTAAAGCCCATTAGGGTTTCCTTGGTGTATAAAAGGAACCCTACGGCACAATGTTTAAAAGAGAGATTGAAATAGTATTCTAATAGAAATTAATAGCAAATAGCAAAGTTTTACATTGTGTTATTCTTAGTACTTGTGTTAAGATTCCGCATTAGCACATAGTATTCATAGTCAGCGTTTCTCATATAGTTGATTTGGATTTATTCAAGTTAGCTATTATCCTACAAAAGGCTAAACAGATCCAAGACTTTGGACCTACATGAGTGACATAGTAAGGTGATCGAATTCTGGAAGAGGAACCCGTATGTGCTAACAACGCGAGAGGATCATGAGAATTTTCTAATTTCTTTACTCTAGATGCATTAACCACCTTCTTATATTGGGAAAGATAATCAAACAAATCATCATATGAGTAATTTGTTAACCTTTTTGCAAGACGAACTTGAGTGGCATACTTCAGCCATTCAGGTTGTAAACAATTTAGGAACTTTGTGTTAACAGTGACTTTTGGAAATTTGATGCCATTTTGTTCCAGATCATTCATTAAATGAGCACAACGATTGTTAATTGACACAAGTGCTTCTCCTAGTTCAGTAATGAATTGATCAAACTCATTATTAAAGCGTGTTTCCCTGTCAACTTTGTTTTGCACAGTTCCTCTCATTAAGTGTTTAACTCTTTGCCACATGGCTTGTGTAGTTGTACAAGCATCCACAGAATTGTATATGTCATTTAGGATAGAGATTAGAATCAAATTCATTGCTTCAATCTCAGCTTTATAGTGTTTTAAATTATCTCCTATTAAATCATCTTCTGTTTGTATCCTTGGTGTTTGAGAATTTTCAGGAGTGAAATTTTTGAACACATATGGACCTTCATCAATCGCCTTGTTAAGACACTTTCTGTTTTCTCTCTTTCAATTGAGGTACCTTCTGAAATGACTTGCCCAAGGTATATAAGTGCCTCTTTCAAGCATCGATGGTCTAGTCTCAGAACTGGCATCAGCAAGAGATTGTTGATGTGTAGTAGAAGTCGACATATCTTGTGACTCAATGATTGGATCTTTGTAGACGAAAAAGAGTTCTATTTGTGATTTACTAGAAGCTTCACAACTTGTCAAGGTTGACACCTTGTTGAATTTAGCAAATTCAACGAGACACGAGACACAAATTTGATGATGAATTTCAGAAATAATCAACTTGTTCTAGAATACCCAAAATTCAATAACACTGTTGTCGAAAATGCCCAAAAATATAATCTCGGTCAACACTATTCTCGGACAACACTATTCTCGATCAAATGAATTTCGGAACTTTTTCTCGGAAAAAACTAAACTCGGACAACACTATTCTCGATCAAATGAATTTTAGAACTTTTTCTCGGACAAAACTAAACTCGGACAACTCAAAAACAATTTTTGATATCTAACTAATTTTCGATAATCACACTTTTTGAAAAACTTTTCAAACCAAATTCGACAAAAAAATCACGATAAAACCATAAGGATGTCAAATTTGATGAGATTTGATCCATGTACAGTATTTCTGAAAATGAATACCACAAATTCGATAAAACCAAAAATATGTTTTTGTCACTTAGAATTCAAATATGAACACAATTTCGATAAAACCGAAATAAATGATCACCTCAAGATTTACAAATCCGTATTATGATTCTTACCCAAACACACACGTAGGTATATATAAGGATGATATCAATAATAGTATAAGTATTCCGTAAGGATTCTAGAAGATCACTTTTATCCAAAGTAAAATTCAAAACCTTCCTGAGTTGTATCCCGACGAGGTGTGAATTGAAAATCACATTTAAATTCGTGATCGCGTGTTTGAATAATCTCAAGATTTTTGATTTTGGATTCTATTTCTACAACTAACATGCAAAAACAAATAAAGGCAAGCTAAAAACGAAAGCAATTAAGATTAAAGCACAAAAAAACGATAACAGGAATCTAAAAAAACGCGACTTAATACCTAAACTATTAAAATTTAACCTTAGAACTATTTTTTATTTTTTATAAATCCTAAATGATTAAAAATAATAGATAGATATTCAAGAAAACTACCTCGAAGTTCACAAGTGGTAGATGAAGTTAGGGGAGGATTGTTAGAATTATAGTAAACTAGACTAAGTTCTGGTAACGTTTGCTTTGGACTAGCCAGTCCTTATGCCTATTAAGCATGGTGAACTGATGACCATTTGTTGTGTGGCGGTTAGCCAACACTCAAACCCTTCTCTCTTCCATTATAGTCCACAGTCTCCAACATATGTCCACAGCTACTGATAACTTCATTACTTTTTAATACCATCTTGCTTCTCAATCATCTTCAAAAGTTTGTAACAAACTTCATTCATTTTTCCATCCAGAAGCTTCATTTTCAGCATCACTTGGCAGGCATCTTTAGACAAAGGATACTTCCTATCTGCTAGCATATAAATACTACATGCCTCCAAAGTTAGACAATGTACTTCACACTTATCATAATACCTCTAACTGATTATCTTTTGCTGTAGTGGTAAGCTCCAAATGGCATCTTCATTGAGAGGTGGATCAAACATAGTCCTGAGATCACTCCATAGTACTCTGTCATAAGCATCTTCAGGCCTATTTGTTCCATATTTCTGCATAACCAACCTGTACAGCTCAATAAGATCCTCTCTTGTGAAGTCTTTAAGCATAGCTCTAAAGCTCATATAAATTGTATCAGCTTTATTTGCTCTTATTATATGATAAATGCTTCTTTCACCTTGTTGAAATATCTTCCAATTTGCCACAATATTAGATTTTGTATACAAAGGAGTAGGATTCATAACTTCTACTGATTCCTCTTTATCAGTCTCTGAATTACCTTGTGGACTCTTGTCAATACTTATACCTTTCCTAGCCTTTTGCTTCTTTCTTTTTCCTACTCTTTTTACTGGCTCTTCTTCTTTCACTTTACCAACTTTTTCTTCTGTTTCTGAAACATCTTTATCATCAATCCTTTGTTTCTTTAAAATTTCTGTCTGAAGCTCATCTCCATATCTTTTCAACTGTGCCTTTGTAGCTTCAATATTTATAGGAACAAAAGTATCAATCTGCTTAACTAACTTATCAAACTCTTCTTTAATCTCTTCAAACTTCAACTTTTTCAACTGAGAAAGCTTCTAAGTTCCTTGATTCTTCAGATAGTTTGACATGTAAATTCTCAACTGTAACTGAGTCATAGGTTTATTTCTCTTTGCCTTAGCTCTTTCTTCTGCAAAATGTTTCTTTCTTTGATTTACCACAATCTACACTTCCTTTTTGCAAATCTTGTCAGACAAATCACCTTGCCCAACACATTTTTTGTCAACCTCTGCATTTGCTTTCTAAACTTGGCTCTAATAGCATCCCAGTCTTCTTTAGTATAAAAAATTGAGCTTTCAAATGGAACTTGAACGTTTCTTTTCTTTGTTGTCAGGTTAACTCTTCTTTTCTTCCAATCTTTTAGCCAATAATGCATCCAAATGAACTTGTTTGGCAGTTTCTTCTTCCTCTAGAGTTTGCAATCTTATGGCTTCTGCAAGACTAGCTTCTTCTTGTTGAATTTGTTCTTTAGTTCTTTTGGGAGCTTAAGTCTCTTGAACAATCATTAGAGCTTTTCCTTCCCTTTAGCCTCTAGCAGAACTAACTGGTCCACTACCAATACTAACTTCTAGGCCACCAGTATTAACTTCTTCAAAGCCAGTATTAATATCTTCAAAGCCAGTAATAATATCTTCAAAGCCAGTATCAATGTCTTTTCCCTTAGACTCTTTTCTCCTCTTGTATCTTTTACCCATATCAACTGATTTTGACCTCTGAGAAGCAACCTTTGACAGAGTTTTAGCTGCTTCCAAGGTTGTAGGGCTGATATCTTCCTCCCCTGAAGTTTTTCCTTGTGTAGGAGTCTTAAAAACCTTTGATTTATCCTTCATCATATTCCTAACCATTTCATCCAAACCTTCCTCTTGTAAATTCCTCCCCTGTTTGGAAGAAATTTCAGCATCCTCATCCTCTGAATCAGGTAGAACCACATGTCTCCTTTTGAGAACATCTTCCATCTTCTTTACCTTTTTCACCAATTTCACAAGTGCTTTTCCCATGGTCAACTTAGTCTGCTTTAGTTCTGTCTCCAAACTATCAACCTTTGTGATCAACTTGGGAACCAATTGAAGCAGGTCATCCACTGTCATAGTTCTTTCTTCTGCCACATGAGGGTGAGTAGGATCTTGTGATTGTGGAACTTCAGTTTCCTGTCTAGGTGAAAGTGGTTGGTGTTCAGGTGATGGTTGCTCAAAGGTGTGCTCAATGGGTTCACTGTCAGGTTCTGGTGTAAGTGATGTAGGGTGAGTTATTTGTTCAGCTACAGGTGTAGGTTCAGACTCAGTGGTTGCAGATAGCACAGGTGGGTGAGATGAAGATGGTAATGGTTCAGACGGTGATGGTTGATCCACTGCTTGATCTGCTTGTCCTGCACTTTGATCCACAGCAACAACGGGCAACATTGCAGGCAACAAAGGTCTAGGTACCCCTCTAAAACCCCTTTTCATGTTCCCAAAAATCTTTTTGGTCAATACAATAGCCAAATAAGGATGTTTATTCTCAGTTTGTATTTCCAAAATCATTTGTAGAAATCGAGGGTACATCAAAAACTTAGTTTTACTTTTCAAGTTTGCCACCATGCCATCAAAGATTAATTTTGAAAAGTTATAAATCCTGCCAGTAGAAAGACAAATCAAAGCAGTCGCAAGATTGCTACCAAATTGATCCCATCCACCACTTTTAGGACTCATACAATGTAAAATATGATGGACTAAAAATCTCCATTGGGGTGTAAAATGACTTTTCCAAAATGTAAAAGTACCATCAGCTGGATACCCCATATTACCCATCCCTTCAAAAATCTCTGTATTTGGCAACATGGAAATCCCTGAAGCATCTGCTAATTGAAGCTTACTTCGAACAGATGCCTCAGTGATTGTATACTCAAGAGTATCTATGGTTGCTCTTAGTTCTAGAGTCCCATCAGCAAGAGTTGAGGCAGTTGCAGTCTGCCAAAACTGTTTGACTAGGGAGTCATGGATAGTGAGATTGTGTGTCAAGGCATACCTGATATGCAAACCTTTTAAAAAATCTACTATCTCAGCAAAACCTGTACTTTCTTTAGGTTTCTTTAAGAATCCCACTTGGTTATGCTTGTCGCAGTATTTCATGGAAGCCATTCTTTGAAATTGTAGTAAAGAGGTTGTGATTGTTGGTTATTTCAAACTGGGTTTGACTCGTTTAGGTAACTTAGTACTGATTGTATCTGTTAATTGACTTTATATGCGAAAAAAATGAATTGCAATTGGTACTCCGAGATAATAGTCTCTTTTTAATGAAGAAAACTATTGTAGGTGAGTTAAAACAGTAATTATTCAATTTGTATCATTATCCACTTAAATATACCCGCAATTTGCTCTAACGGTCATATTTAAAGAAAAGTCAAAGTTGTTAGACACAACAGTACTAACGACTAGTTACCAGTATTAATATTGGCCTACCAGACTTAAGTCTGGTCAACCAATATTAACCTCATATTGTCAAAACTAACAATAAGCTTACCAGGATTAAGTAGTAAACTACCAGAATTAATTATGACAATACCAGAATTAACTCTTGCACAACTTCAGTTCTACTTTAATCCATGCTCCAATCCTTCGTGCAATCCAAGTATAACCTGAAAACATTAAGCCACACACAAAACATACTACAAAACTATTCGAAAACACTATGCTACTAGTCTTTTGTATTCTAATAACTACTAGAATTAATATAACCTATCTAAATTACAAACTATACATTTAATCCTCCCCTTAAATGTAGCTATGGATTTATCATACCAATATTAACCACTAAGAAATTGAACCTTGGTCCATCAAAAGCTTTGGTCAATAGGTCAGCTACATTGAAATCTGTGTGAATTTTCTCCACCCGAATGAGCTTCTTCTCATAAGAATCTCGTATAAAGTGGTGTCTGATCTCTATGTGCTTTGTCTTGGAGTGATACACCGGATTCTTCACAATGCAGATTGTGCTTTCATTATCAATGTGGATTTTGGTATTCATGAAATTGAAACCATAGTCCAACATTTGATTCTGAATCCACAATACTTGTCCACAGCAGCTTGCAGCAGCTACATATTCAGCTTCTGTTGTAGAGGTAGCCACTATTGTTTGTTTCTTGCATTGCCATGAAATTAATCTGCTTCCAAGAAATTGACAACCACCGGTTGTGGATTTTCTGTCAAGGTTTGCCCCAGCATAGTCACTATCTGAGTAAGCTTCCAGGTCAAAAGATGATTCTCTAGGATACCATAAGCCCAAATTGGGTTTGCCCTTAAGGTACTTAAAGATTCTCTTCACAGCATTAAGGTGTGAAGTCTTGGGAGTAACCTGAAAACGAGAACAAGCACATACTGCAAACATTATATCAGGCCTAGAGGCAGTTAAATACATGAGAGAACCTATCATGGATCTGTATAAGTGTACATCCACTTCATCAGCTTCCTCATCTTTTGTCAATGCCATCTTGGTCTCCATTGGGGTTATTGTAGTTTTCACACTTGTAAGGTCAAACTTTTTCAGCATGTCTGCAACATACTTGTCTTGAGAAATGAAAATTCCATCTGTCTTTTGTTTGACTTGCAATCCAAGAAAGAATATGAGTTCACCCATAGAACTCATTTGAAATCTGCCTATTCGTCAATGCCTCAAATTCATCACACCAAGACATTCTAGTAGAGCCAAAAATGATATCATCTACATACAATTGAACTAGGATGATATCCTTCTTGTCCTTCTTAGTAAACAAAGTCTTGTCAATAATACCCCTTTTGTATCCATGCTTCTCTAGAAATGTTGATAGAGTAGCATACCAAGCTCTAGGAGCTTGATGTAGTCCATATAAAGCTTTGACAACCTTATAAACTTTCTTAGGATGATCAGGATCAACAAAACCAGGAGGTTGAGAAACATACACCTCTTCATCTATAGTGCCATACAAAAATGCACTTTTTACATCCATTTGGATACAATGAAACCCCAAAATGAGGCAAGGCTAAAATAACTTGATAGCTTTTCTGATTCCTGCAAGGAGCAAAAACCTCATCTAGTCAATACCCTCTTCCTGTCTGTGACCTTGGGCCACTAGTCTTGCCTTATTTCTGACAACTACTCCTCTTTCATCCCTTTTGTTTCTGTATACCCATTTTGTTCCAATCACCTTTGCTCCATGAGGTAGATCTACTAGAATCCATACCTGTTGCAGCCTAAACTGTAACAACTCCTCTTGCATAGCTTCAACCCAACTGTCATCTTTTAGAGCTTCAGAAATCTTTTTAGGTTCCTCCTGAGATAAGAAGCAGGCAAACAAACAATGTTGTTGATCTTTGTGATTGTTCCTTTGCTGCTTTTGAACATAACTTACAAGTGCATGTGCTCCTGAATTTTGCTGCACTCTGCTTCTAGTTTGTACAGATGACTTAGGATCACCCAATATTTGACTTTGTGGGTGAATGTTGTGTATCCTAAGAGTAGGAATAGGACTAACAGCTACTTCTTTGGTAAGTTGTTGAAATCATAGACCATACCCTCGTCATCATAAAAGAAGCCCATCAAAACTCCCACTTTCTGAGGCTTGTTAAAAGATGTGTGCCTGCAATATCTTATCAATCTGACCAGCATGTTGATAATAACTGGACCACTACCAGAATTAACTGAGGTAGTACTGGTAGCTTTGTTCTTAGGTACTTCCCTTAAATGCTTTAGAGCAAGTTCATCCAATTCTCTTCTAAAAGCTAGAATTTCAGGAGTATCTTCTGAAATGCCAGTAGAATAAGCCTCCTTCTCTTGTGTTTTAAGGTTTTGAAGCTCTGTCAAAAACTCCTCTGCCTTTGAATTAGTAGAAGACTTCCTTGGTCTAACTTTTGATGCAGTATGCCTGACTGCTGTAGGCACAACAATAAGCTCCTCAGCCTCATCTTCTTCCTCAGAAGCATTTGCATTAGGAGTTTGTAGTGTACCTGCACTGTTAGTCACTTCTGAAGTACCTGCATGTGGGTAGTTTGATTCTCCAAAGACACAAGAATATAGTTCATAGAATCAGTTAGATAATCAATATCAAACATCCATCTATAACCTACTCTTTTTACATAGTTTTTCTTCGAAGAAATTGTAACATGCAATTTACTTCTACCTTTTTGGTTTACTAAATTATATCCCTAAAGGCTTTGCTATTTGTGAGTAACCAACTAAGAAACCATCATCACTCATTCCAACAAACTTGCCAACAACACTTAGCGTATCTAAAATGGTAACAGGAACCCCAAAAGGTCTTATGTAGCTATAAATGGTTTGTGCTAAACAAAAGCTCATAAGGAGTTTTGTTTTGAGGTTTAGTCACTCTTACCCTATTAAAGATATAGCAAGCAATACTAACTGCTTCTGCCCAAAAAGTAGTTGGTAAGAGTGAGTCTGCTAGCATAGTCCTAACGGCCTCAATAAAGGTCCTGTTCATTCTTTCAGCAACCCCATTCTGCTGTGGAGTCCTGGCATTGCTATACTCTTGTTTTATTCCCTTGTTCCCACAAAATTCAAGCATATTCCTATTCTTAAATTCAGTGCCATTATCTGATCTAATGATTTTAACCCTGTGATTAAGCTGGTTTTCAATTTGTCTAAAGAAGTTCTGAAGGATGCCACTAGTTTCATCCTTAGTAGCCAAGAAGAATACCTAACTAAATCTGGTACAATCATCGGTAATTACAAGGTAATAAATTCAATGATTAATGCTTTTTACAAAAGTAGGTCCAAAAAGATCCATATGCAAGGTGTGTAATGGCTTAGTGATTGTTCTCTCTAATGTAGCCTTACAGGAGCCCTTGTGTTGCTTACCTTTTTGGCAGGCAACACATGTATGGTCATTTCTGAAAACCTTAGAAGGTAGACCTCTTACAAGGTTTCCCTTCACTAGTTTGTTTAAGTTTTTAAAATTTATATGACATAACCTCATGTGCCATAATTTAGATTCATCAGATGTGGCTTTTGCAATCAAACAAGCATAATCTTTGTGAGAGCTGGTGTCTTCATATCAAAACTGTACATATTATCTTGCCTAGGGACCTTTAGAAGTATCTGATTTTCATCAGGCATCTTAAAGTCATGAGACACAACAAGACATTCAGTTTCAGTAAAAAGAACCTTGTGCTGCTTATCACATATTTGTAATATTGATAAAAGATTAAAATGCCCAAGTTCTTTTACAAAAGACACACTATCAAAATCTAAATTACCAACTCTTATTCTGCCTTTACTGGTTATGTAGCCTTTGCTACCTCCAAAGGTAATAGATCCCCCTTTGCATTCTTCAAAATCATCTAGGTGATCCTTGTTACCAGTCATGTGCCCTGAGCATCCACTATCAAATATACCTCTGTCCTCCATGTTCTTGAGTGGATGATCTTACACATGAAAAAGAGAAATTAGTTTCTCTTAGGGACCCAGGCCTTTTCAGGCTTGGGTCTGCCTTGTGGTCCTATATCATTTACAGTTCGAATGAAATTGGATCCACTATTATAATTGGAGTTTGGTCTAGTTTTCCTCCAATTATAACTTGCTGAGGTCTTAACAGCAGTGCCCCAATTTCCCTTTACAACATGAGTATAAGACATTTTTGTTGTATTTCTAACAATGGGTCTTCTCATAGGTGAATGTGATTTTGAAAAATTACTTCTTTGATTAAACTTATTCACCTGGGGTCTTACAGGACTAAAACTGTTTGAGTTACTGGTATTTATTGGTTGTTTAGCTTTAACAGTATTAATATTAAAACTACCAGCATTAATATTAGACCTGACAGAATTAACATTTTGCCTAACATAATTAACATGTGCCCTACCAGTATTAACATTAGGTCTAACAGAATTAACATTTTTCCTAACAGCAATGAGTTGTACTGGTCTAGGTACAAAGTGATTAGCATGATTAACCCTGTTTGCATTGTTCCATACTGGTTTGGCCACCCCATTACTAGTATTAAAAACCCTTTGTTTCTTAAGCTCAGCCTCTCTTGCCATTTTCTTTTCATAAAAGTCACAATTTCTGATCAAATGACTTAGGCTGCCACAAACAAAACACTTTTTCTTGATGAAAGAGTAACCTTCCCCTAGTTCTCTTTCCATCATTTCATTCCAATTCTTTCCGTTAACTTTAGGTGTCCCCTGATTTTTCATTGGTTGCCTAGGAGTTTTTACGTGTGTTACACAACTAGGTTCAACTTCTGTTGGTTTTGGTTCAGACATGACTTTTTCATTAGTTGTAACAGAATTCTCACTGAATGTGTCATCTAAGACACTAGTTTCAGGCTTTTGAGGTCCCTTTTTACCATAAACATACAAAGATTCATCAATTTCCTGTTGTGGTTTAGGAGTATAGTCCCCAGTTAAGGGATGTGGAACTCCTTTGAAACTATCAGTCTTTGAAAATCTACTGTACAAAGGTTTGTCAATGAAGTCTTCTTCTGTACAATTAAACACAGTACGATTCATTTCTTCCTCATAGCTTAAAACCTCATCGTTTGATTTTATTTCATACCCTAAGCCAACTTTACTAGTTGAACTCATACCAGAATCAACTAATTTCCAAAGGTTTTTAGAAGAATCCTTCCATGAATCTACTATTTTCTGCAATTGTTCCTTTTCTTTTACAGCTTTCATTCCTATTCTTCTATATTTTTTAAGCTTTTCATCTTTTTCATATAATTCATTTGCCTGAAATGTAAGTTGTTCATTTAAAGATAATTGCTGCTTTTGAAAAGTAACAACTTGAGCTTCTAATTTCTTAACAGCTTGATGATAGGCAAGTATTTTTTACTTCTTGTTCACCTAACTGATTTGTTTGTTCATCACACAGTGTTTTAAGTTTATTATATGTATAACACCCTGTGTTTTCAAGTCATTGACGACGTCGATAAACCTAATAATTATTTTTAGTATTGTACGCGTTTGCTTCTCACACCAGTGTTTTGTAGCTTGATCGCTATGAATCTATGAAAGTTTTTAGAACTTAATGATAACTCTTAATTTTTAGGCTTATTGCTTGTCCCGGCACGATTTATCTTACTTATTATTTTGTATAGTTCTCCCAATTGTACAACACCCTTCATCATGTCAGCAAACAGGTTCTGATTCTGCTCTTTATTTCCAGATTCCTTGATCTGATAAAAAGAGGCTACTCTTCTTTCCATCATTTGTTCCCCTTGGAATGGGCATTCCATAGGCAAAATGACAGCGTTGTGACATTTGAAACATTCAAGCTTCTTTTTTGTCAAACCATACGGGTTTGTTGTTAATCATTCCGGGAACTCTTCTTCCAGTGATCTTGTAGAAAACTTCTTCATTCGAATAGCAATCATTGCTATCTGCCAGTTTATGTCCATCTCTTCAATGTCCATATCATTAATCTGTTCTAGATCTTCATGAAGCAAGTCTAAATCTTCTAATTGTTTGGGAAAGAGTGAATAAATAACTTCATCAGGAAAACCAACAGGAACTTCTCTTTTTGGAATATTGTTTGAAGAAGTAGAAGGAATATAAGTAATGTAGGCACCAGTATGACCAGACTTAACCTTGTTAGTGATGCTCTTGCTATGTGAAACAAAAGCAACATTTTGAGCACTTGCAGATGATTTTGAGGTACTTATAAGTTCCTGCTCAAAAACCCTAAGGTTATTAAACAAGTCATCAATGGATAAAGTGTCAACATCTAGTTTGGTTCTTATAGTTATTGCCAGATTTGACCAAGCTGGGGGCAAAGATCTGAGAAACTTATGATTTGCATCCTCAGTGGATACTTCAGCACCATGAGCTTCCAACTATGAGAGTAGTTGTTGGAATTTGTCATATCCCATTTCTAACCCTTCTGAACTTGATATAGTAAATGCTTCAAACTATTGTTTTAAAACAACTTTCTGCATCTTATTTGAATTTGCATTACCACTAAACCTAGTCCTTATGGCTTCCCAAATTTCTTTTGCATCGTCTATTCCATGAAATCTTTTCAGATGTTCCTTGGGAATGGCCATAAGTAAGTTGGTTCTTGCCTTCCTTTCCTTTTTAACAGCATGAATTTCTGCAACAGATACTGGTAGAAGTACTCTAACAACACCATCTTTTCCAGTTGAAATTCTCTTCTTAGAATTTCAATTCTGAATTACCTTCCAAACATCATTGTGAATATATTCAAGGTAATGCTCCATCTCTATGGCCCATATATCATACTCCTCCTTCTTTAGAATTGGGAGTTTGATATTTGAGATAGTGGTTGTTGTAGGAATGAGTTGTTGTTGTTGTTGTTGTTGTTTTGGTTTATTGGTGTGATTGCATACCATTGTCTGATGCATCTTCATGGTATGATCTATCATCAATCACTAAGAGTTTTTAAAGAAATCATCATTTAGCAGGTTTAGACATTTGTACTTCTAGATCTAAAAGTGATTGTTTGTGGTTCTTGTGATTCTTCTTACTCATGAGTCCCCACCTGATGCTCTGATACCACTTGTAGGTCATAGTCTTGAGATCTTCTTACCTTTTGTAAGAACAATAGCTAACTTGAATAATTCAAATCAACTATAAGAGACAATAACTATGAATAACTATGTGCTAAAGCTGGATCTTAACACACAGTACTAAGAAGTAACAAGGATAGTAAAACTTTGCTATTTTCTATTATTTCTATTAGGGTTTTACTAACCAAACACTATGCCGTAGGGTTTCCTTTTATACACCAAGGAAACCCTAATGGGCTTTACCAAACGTGTGAAAGGATAATGCATATCCGTTCTCCTACAGATATCTCTAAGATAACTATTAAGATACCTATTCTGTTACATAAACATACTTTAACTAGACAAACCAGTACTAACTATAGTAACTGCGAAGACTTAACTTAGTACTGGCAGACTTAACTATGTCTTACCAAGACTTAACTCTATAACTACCAGACTTCAGTCTGTTACAAAATTCCTAACAGGAAGGAATCGAATTTTAATGGCAAAAGAAACTGTATGGCTTTGATGAGACAAAGGTTGAATTGTACAACTGCCACAGGAGAGGTCACTAGTTAGCTAGAGAATTCAGGGCACCCTAAGAGCCCTGGAATAAAAAAAAGATATGCTCCAAAAAGCATTATACCAGTTGAGACTCTTGCAAATGCCTTAGTTGTTTAAGATGGGATAGGTGGTTATGATTGGAGCTTTCAGGCTGAAGAAGGACCCATAGACTTTGCTCTAATGGCCCATTTATCTTCAGGTTCATCCAGTTCATCAAGCTCAAATACTGAGGTACAAAATTGCTCTAAAGAATGTTTAGAATCTTATCAATCTCTTCAAAAATAGTTTGATCAACAACATAATGCTCTTAAAAAATCTAATCTAGAAATTATAGGTTATCAAATGGGATTAGAATCATTAGAAGCTAGAATTATTATTCATCAAAAAAATGAAGCTGTTTATAAGGAATACATTGCATTTTTAAAGTATGATATCCAAGTGAAAGATATCTCTATCAAAGACCTTAAAAATAAGTTAGCAGAGGCTTTAAGAGAAAAAGATGATTTAAAACTAAAAGTAGAAAAGTTTGAAACATCATTTATGAAGCTAACTAAACTAATAAACATTCAAATATGTGTTAATAACAAGTCTAGTGTTGGTTTTGACAGTCAAGTGAATGAAAATGAATTGCATGATTGTCATCTAAATAAAGGTGAAGTGTTTGAAAGCTCATCTGATAGTAGTGTGAATGAGATTGAAGAGGAAACTAATCAAGTAAATGATAGGTTTAAGAAGGTTGAGGGATATCATGCAGTTCCCCCTCCTTACACTAGGAACTATATGCCCTCAAGACCTGACTTATCCTTTGCTAGATTAATTGATTCTGTCTATAATACTAATGTAAGTGAAACTATCACTAGTGTGCCTAGAAATGAATCAACTACATCTAAGTCTAGTAAGGATAGTTTGGAACAACCTACAGATGTTAGGCCTAGTGCTCCTATTGTTGAAGAGTGGGAATCTGATAGTGATGATGACTGTGTGACTAGACCTTCAATTGAACAGAATAAACCTAGTTATGCTAAAATCAATTTTGTTAAATCAGATGAAAATACTAGGAAATCTGTTATTGAACAAAACACATATAGGTAAGCTGAAAACCTTAGGAAAAGTCAGAGTCCTAGGATTGATAAAATAAATTAGAATAGACTAATGATTCAGAAACTAAGGGATAGTTTTGAGTTTAATAAGAAAGCTTGTTTTGTATGTGGAAGTCTTAACCATTTAATCAAGGACTATAACTTTTATGAGAATAAAATGGTTGAAAAATCTATGTTGAATAATAAGGGAAGGGTTACTGGTCAAAGGGAAATTAAACCAGTGTGGAACAATGCTCAGAGGGTGAATCACCAAAACAAATTGACTCACCCACATCCTAAAAGAAATTTTGTTCCAACAGCAGTTGCAACAAAGTCTGGACTAGTGCCAGTTAATACTGCTAAGCAAAGCTCTTCAAGAGCAGCAGCATCAATTAGTACTGCCAGGCCTGTTAATACTGTTGCCCCTAAATCAAAAGTGAATGATGCATCACCCACAAAATGTTCTTATTTTAAAGCACATTCACCAGTAAGAAGGGCTTTTAACCAAAAATCAGCAGCTAAAACCAATAATCTTAATAAAAAAGTTTATACTGCTAAGGTTAATAATATAACTACTACTAGGCCAAAAGTAGTAGTTAGTACTGCTGAGGGAAAAAGGGAAAATGCTGTTAAGTCCTCAGCATGCTGGATTTGGAGACCAACCGGAAAAGTAATTGACCATATCTCCAAAGACAGTGGATCATACATGCCTAAAAGATTTGACTATGTTGATCCTCAAGGCAGACTCAAGTCAGTGATAGCCTGGGTCCCCAAGAGAAACCAATTCTCTTACTTTGAGTGTAGAGTAATCCATAATATGCTTTACAGGATCAAGGGATTTTTGATAGTGGATGCTCTAGGCATATGATTAGGAACAAGTCCTACCTTATAGATTATCAAGACATTGATGGTGGATTTATTGCATTTGCAGGGAGTCCTAAAGGAGGTAAAATTACAAGAAAAGATAAAATTAGGACTGGGAAATTAAACTTTGAAGATATATACTTTGTAAAAGAACTTAAGTTTAATCTTTTCTCTATCTCACAAATGTGTGACAAGAAAAACAATGTTCTTTTCACTGAGACTGAATGTCTTGTTCTATCTCCTGATTTTAAGCTACTTGATGAAAGTCAAGTCTTGCTTAAAGTTCCCAGACAAAACAACATGTACAGTTTTGATCTAAAGAATGTTGTTCCTTCAGGAGGTTTGACTTGGTTAATTGCAAAGGCTACAATAGATGAGTCTAATTTATGGCATAGGAGGCTTGGTCATATAAATTTTAAAACTATGAAAAAACTTGTGAGGGGAAACCTTGTTAGAGGTTTACCTTCAAATCTTTTTGAAAATGACCATTCTTAGGTTGCTTGTCAGAAGGGAAAGCAACACAAAGCCTCTTGTAAGACCAAGCTTGTAAGCTCTATCAGCCATCCCTTACAAATGTTGCATATGGACTTATTTGGGCTAACATTTGTAAGGAGTATCAATCATAAGATATATTTAACAGCATTTTTCCTTTTTCCCTCAGCAGTACTAACTAATACTTCAGGCCCAGCAGTAGTTATATTATTAACCTTAGCAGTATAAACTTTTTTATTAAGATTATTGGTTTTAGCTGCTGATTTTTGGTTAAAAGCCCTTCTTACTAGTGAATGTGCTTTAAAATAAGAATATGTTTTGGGTAATGCATCATTCAGTTTTGATTTAGGGGCAACAATATTAACAGGCCTGGCAATACTAATTGATGTTGTTGCTCTTGGAGAGCTTTGCTTAGCAGTATTAACTGGTACTTGTCCTGACTTTGTTACAACTGCCGTTGGAACAAAATTTCTTTTAGGATGTGGGTGAGTCAATTTGTTTTGGTGATTCACCTTCTGAGCATTGTTCTATACTGGTCTAACTTCCCTTTGACCAGTAACCCTTCCCATATTATTCAACATAGATTTTCCAACCATTTTATTATCATAAAAGTTACAGTCCTTGATTAAATGGTTAATACTTCCACATACAAAACAAGCTTTCTTACTGAACTCAAAACCATTTCCTAGTTTCTGAGTTATTATTCCATTCCAATTTCTTTTATCAACCCTAGGACTCTGACTTTTCTTAAAGTTTTCAACTTGCCTATATGTGTGTTGTTTAATAACAAATTTCCTAGTATTTTCATCTGATTTAACAAAATTGATTTTAGCATAAGTAGGTTTAATCTGTTCAATTGAAGGTCTAATCATACAATCATCATCACTATCAGACTCCCACTCTTCAATGATAGGAGCACTAGGCCTAACATCTTTAG
>BQNB010104659.1:0-23771 GCA_026074375.1 Tanacetum coccineum | reverse complement strand
TATATGAAGTTGATTGTAATTTTAGCCATTGCTCAAATATAGTTATAATAAGTATGTATTTTTTTAAGTATTATTAAACATTAAAAGGACAAAAAAGTAAGCATAAAGGGGTTAATAAGTAATCTCAATGATTTCAAATGTTTGGCGACCTTTGGCAGAGCTTATTTATAAAGTTGTGCTGAAACTGGTAAACAGAGAATGGGGGTCTTTCAAGTCTTATACGAAACTTATTGTTTGACCCCTAACTAATTATTTGAAGCACTTAATCCAAACACTATTTGCTAATTAATATAAATTGAAGCAGAAGTTTTTAGATAATCAGTGTTTTAGCTCACATCCAAACACCTCCTAAATGTCTTTATCAAAGCTGGTACACCCACTAAATGTCCATGTTGAAGCTGGTAGATAGATTAAGAAGGTTTCCACCTGCTGATAACTTTGCTTTAAGAGTTTAACCATTCATCTTAGATGGTAGAACCCAGTATGGTTTCTTGCAACAAGATTTAGATCTTTCTGTACTTGACCATTACTTTTGGAAGTGGACTGTGATAATACCTAAAGATACTTTAATAATCAGATGCTTATTGTGGAACATCATGCTAAGGAAAGTATGAAAGATGTTGTGAATGTTTGTGTAGTATAAGACAGATGAATGATATTTATAATTCTAAAGTTTTATGAAACCTTTAGATCAAGAGGTCGTGATCTTTAGTATGTCCAAGTTCACTGGTCATGCTGGTACGTGTTTTCGGTATGTATTCTAATTCATTTCATGTCATTTGGTATACCATTTCTTTATCACACATTCGCATTACTTATACAATAATTTTTATGTTGTAGGTGGGCAGTGATTAAAGATAGAATGATATTCAAGCAAGTGTGTTATGGCCTCAATGTCTTTGTATCAAACGACCTGACGAGGCTGTGAGATTAGTAGGCTTACCAACAAACTTTTATTTCTCAGTCCATGCTGATAACGAGGATGGAACACCCACTGTTGGAGCCTCCTTGTCGCCTACTTCCCTTCCATGTACTTTAACAGACGCATTGCACATTATGCCAGATGTTTGAGTTCTCCCAAAAAGGTTTATTTCTAAATTTCCTAACTAAAGTGAAACTTGAAAAAGTAGGAAACTAATAGAAAAATGACAATCTACAAATCTTCTTAATTTCATTTAATCTGAACATCTGAACTTTGTAGAATTTCTTTCCAGACCTTTCATTAGGTTCAAGAACATTAAAGTAGATACTTATTAAAAGTGGGATCATTTATACTATTGTACCGAATACGATGCTAAACCTGCTTAATAAGATAATCTCTGTTAAATTCCGCAAGTAACAGACTTTCTGATCTAATATGTATTGGGTCCTGTTCATATTAAGTTAGGAAATCCTTTTGGTGTGACGGGAAAACCATTAGTATGAGTGGCTAGATCGATGTAGGAAAGGTTAACAACATATCATTTTAGCCTAACTAGCTATACACATGTTATAAGAAGAGTCAAACAGTCAACTTTTTAATGATTCACCTAAGGTAGCTTTGTCTATTTAAGAAGTACATAAATTAAGGTTTTTTTTTAAAGTGTCCAAATGTTGCCTTAAAATATTAATGGCTTGCAATTTGGTTGTTTTATTTGAAAAAAGAAGACTGAAGTGTCGATTCTCCGACAACTTCAATTTGATAAGAAGAGGGGTGCATAAAAGGAGCAAAATTTTGTAGCTCAATATCGGTTTTGGATCACTTTATGAGGACGTATGAGGTGAAGAAAACGAAGTTTGGGGCAGTTGTGGCAGGATGGTTATGATATAGAATGCTGCTACTCCAATGTACAACAGTATATGGTGAAACTTTTAATCTTTTTTGTTCATATTATATTGAACTTGTTTTGATCCCGAAATTTAGTTGATAGTGTGCTATTTTATTTTTTGAACATATCATCAAGCCGTCAAAGTAAATAATAACTAATCGAAAAACTCATGATGCAAAACCATGTTCTACGATGGCAATCAATATTACGAACTTAACTATTCTATCGTTGCACATAGTATTGAATGTGCATTATTTATTTAAATGAGAGTTACTGTTGGCTATACATATTGGTAAATCAAATTTTAATATGATTATTATTTGTATACTATGTGAAGATTAAAACTCGACTGCCGTTTTTGCAGCGTGCTACTTGCCCCGGCCAATTTTTATGTTGTAGGTGGGCAGTGATTAAAGATAGAATGATATTCAAGCAAGTGTGTTATGGCCTCAATGTCTTTGTATCAAACGACCTGACGAGGCTGTGAGATTAGTAGGCTTACCAGCAAACTTTTATTTCTCAGTCCATGCTGATAACGAGGATGGAACACCCACTGTTGGAGCCTCCTTGCCGCCTACTTCCCTTCCATGTACTTTAACAGACGCATTGCACACTATGCCAGATGTTTGAGTTCTCCCAAAAAGGTTTATTTCTAAATTTCCTAACTGAAGTGAAACTTGAAAAAGTAGGAAACTAATAGAAAAATGACAATCTACAAATCTTCTTAATTTCATTTAATCTGAACATCTGAACTTTGTAGAATTTCTTTCCAGACCTTTCATTAGGTTCAAGAACATTAAAGTAGATACTTATTAAAAGTGGGTCATATAATACTATTGTTACCGAATACGATGCTAAACCTGCTTAATAAGATAATCTCTGTTAAATTCCGCAAGTAACAGACTTTCTGATCTAATATGTATTGGGTCCAAATAGGTTCATATTAAGTTAGGAAATCCTTTTGGTGTGACTGAGAACCATTAGATGAGTGGCAAGATCGAGTAGGAAAAGGTAACAACATATCATTTTAGCTAACTAGCTATCACATGTATAAGAAGAGTCAACAGTCAACTTTTTAAGATTCACCTTAGGTAGCTTTGTCTAATTTAAGAAGACAATAAATTAAGGTTTTTTTTAAAGTGTCAAAATGTGCCTTAAAATATTAAAAGGCTTGCAATTTGGTTGTTTATTTAGAAAAAAGAAGACTATGAAGGTGTCGAATCTCGACAAATTCATTTGGAAGAAACGGATAAGGAGCAATGTAGTCCAGTATCGGTTTTGGATCCACTTTTTGAGGACGATGAGGAAGAACACGACGTTGGGGCAGTTGTGGAGGATGGTTATGATCTCGAATGCTGCTACTCCAATGTACAAAGTATGTGAAACTTTTAAACTATTTTGATCATATTTATTGGTATGTTATTTAGTTTGAACATAATCATAAGGCGTCAAAAGTGAATAAAAACTAATCAAAAATCTACATGATGCAAAAACCATGTTCTACGATGGCAACAATGATTACAAACTTAACTCATTCTAACGTTTCACATAGTATTGAATGAGCATTATTTATTTACATGAGAGTTACTGTTGGCTATACATATTGTAAATCTAATTACTAATATGATCAGTTATCTATACTCCACATGTTAAAGAATAAAGAAACATAACAAATTTTAGCCTTCATTCCCATGTTAAGGAAGCTCTTCCATCAAATTAGTCAAATGGGCCAAAAATTTATTTAAATTGCCAAAGGTTTTGGCTTTGTTTTGCTATGAAATTGATTGTTTCTTATTACAACAGGAAAAGCTGAGCACCATGACTGCCGATGAGTACTTTGCGAAGCACCAAGAGCTCAAGCAGAAGTTTGATGACGAGATCAAAAATGAATACTGGGGATATTGATTTTTCATGGTGGTGCCTTTGTTTACATTTGAACTTGAAGGAACGGGTAAGAAAATGTGTTGTGATGTTAAACTGATGGTAAGAATTATTTTGTCCAAGGAAAACTAATACAGTACTATATTTCTTGGAGTAGAAAGCTTCCCAAAATAGACGTATATTATATATACAACGGAAAAAAATCAAGTATCTGTTGTAACAATGACAATAAGATAAAACAGTAAATGTGTTCTTTACGACTTCCTGCATAGGAGATGCAGCCATCAGTATGTTTCAATACTAAACATGAAAATTTTGAAAATGGGTCAATGGACCAATATGGGTCATACATTAACTTCAGCGGGTCAAATAAGTAACATTTTAGAAATTTAGAATCTTCTAAATAGTGTTAAAATTGCACAGAGCATACTAAGTTTTTCTATATCTAAAAACTATATTTTCGTTACACTAAACTAATATAACAGTTTCTATATCATCTTTAATAGATTGATTAAGAACAGAATAAACCACGTGTTTGCAGGACTACCTGACCCATTTCATTATAGTATTTTTAATAAACTGTTATCCAAAATTCTGAAATATAAGGATTTGGATGCTTTAAAACCTAGGTCATCTATTGGTATTTGGCACTAACGTTTGGCAGCCTTTGTTTTCTTAGATAGTGTACAGAATGTGGTTGGCCAGCAGCTATTAACGCCGCTCAGCCGCGACGACCTGTGGCGAGATGTCAAAGACCGCGTTGTCGGACCTGATATCATTATAATTTTTCCACACAGCTGTCAGACAAACAGACATCTGAATGACCCAGCTGTAAAACATCCGCGTATTCATGGCGAAGGCCATATCTCCTTTTCTGTTTTCAGCCGTTGGCGTCGATTCCCTTGACATGGTAAGTTTTCATTAACATACATATACATTTGACTTGGCACACATTATATGTGGGTATGTTTTATCTATCGATGCACACACATGTATGCTTTGATGTGTAGGTGTTTAACAAGGTTTCAAAAGTGTCAACAATGGATAATGATCAGAATATGATTATGGCAGCCCTGAATTATAAACGAATTGGGTTAAGGAGTAAATAAGTAACAGAAAATAAGTACTGTGGCAGTTTATGATTACTGTACCATTCTCTCAATACGCGAGGTAGCTCCCAGATGAGTGATTAGATTTGGACTCTTTTGATAATACCTTTTATGGTTCCAGCTTATGCAATTTGAATTTCATTACATGAACTAACAAACCATACTAAATTTTAGGCTTACTGAACCAAGTTTCGGTTTGGTTATATCTAGCCGTAAATTTTTTGACCGTGCTGAACTAATGGAAAGGTACGCCAACGCTGGGCCTTTCCACCAACAGCTTACTAAGGAGTTGGACGAAAAAAAGAGTTGGTTAGCAGATTGTACATGAATCATCAATTTATATGTTTGCAGACTTATGTTTATTCGACAACAAATTATTCCATATATATACTTTCTTCCATTGTTATAAGTATGTAAATGTCAGTATTTCATTTTGTTAGCTTTACGTAAAATCCCGTCAAAGCCCGCGCCCCGCAGCGGAGCGCGGGCAAACCCACTCGTTTCTAACACAAACATGAAACGATTTACAAGAAAGAATAGTAATAAAACTTATACATCTTTCAATAACTATAAATGCTCCAAAGATTTAATCATTCACTACACTCACTACCTTTGACAATTATCCTAGACGTCACAAGTTCCTAATAAACCACAAATACAAAACCCTTACAAAAAGACGGTTAAACGACCATTCATATCTCTAGCAATTTATCCTCGCTTCTTCCTACCTACAATAACGCTAGATACACCACCTTAATGTACGTAACCCAAAGCATTTATATCAACAAGTCATAATAAAAAACACTAGCAATAGTGGCGGACTCAAGACTTGTAACACAATTTTTAGACATGGTTTCAAAAAAACCAAGATTCCCTTACAAGTAACTTCTACTTACGGCTGAGCATCGGGTCAAAACCGACCCGAAATGAACCGAAAACCGAATCCGTGGAAAAAATGAACCGAGAACCGGTTCGCGGTGTTAGTCGGTTCAGTTAATTAGGGTTTAAGGTGAGTGATGTCATCATGGTGCTGACAATGGGGTTAACGATAACTTCTATTTAGGGACTTTTTAATAAACCCGTAAACGGATGAGGTTTTCCCCGTTAAAGTTAGCCTATGGAAGTCTTAGGTTTTGTATTTGTGTTTGTGTTGAGGCTAAACAGGTTCGGGTTTTTATACACACTCGTACGGGTTAATCTCTTTAATTCATTTAATAAACGGGTTGTGTTTGAATTAACTTTGTGTTTTTACAACTCGTTAGCCCATTTGGTGGACGAGTTTAAAATTAAATAACATGTTTTTTAGTCACTTGGCACGCTTATATAAACGGGTTTAGGAGTCAGGTTAAACTTACGAGGGTTACATATGTTCGGGTTATAGTTAATACTTTTTATACGATCAAGTAAACGACTTATATTGTTTTATTTTAGAGTTTAAACCGATTAAATGAAGTTGAGGGTAGAAAATGTTGACTTGAAGATGCGGTTAAAAAGATTACAATGTTACCACAAATAATATGCACTTGTGAAAAAATAGCTAGCTTTAATTTGTTTATTCATGAGTCATTTTAAAAATGAACAATTTATGTTTTTATTTTAAATATAATACGGTACAGATTTGTGTAGTCAAACAAATGCTTACGTAGCGTTTGGTATGCATGAATCAAAGTTGGAATGAAATGAATTATTACATCGGAATAAAAATATTTTGTTTGTTTTGAGTTTTGTAATAAAATGATTTATTCATTGGTTCATTCCATTACATTTGTAATTTATCAAAGTATTTTTGTTTTTCTTAAACCAAATCAGTCCCTTGTAGCCATTACGATTAGAAGTTTCCATTAACTTATCAAAAGAGCCAGTATTTTTTGATTTACTTAAATGCAAATCAGTCCCTCGAGTCATATAAATGGTTTATGTAAACTTTTTTCACATTAGTGTCATACATCTTTCTAAACATTCAAAATTGCATACATGTACATTTAAACTGAACTCAAAATTGTATATGTAGGTTTTTTTCTATCCACAAATTTAAAATTGTCATATATAACCAAATAATTAATTTTTTTATGCTTTGAGACCCAAAACATATTATAATATAATTTTCTATCTAAAAATGTCAATAAAAACCCTTGAGTTTTTTTTACACGATCGTTCGTTTTATTCTCTTAGATTCCATGCACGTATATCCTTTCAAACATCATTAACATCTTACAACATAAAACCTTAACAATGACATTGAATAATTCATTAATCATTTTTAATTGTATCTCGTTTCATATGGTAAAATTATTCTTTAAGTATAAGCATAACCGTAATGTGTTTTTTGGGTTTTTAAATAAAATGAGTAAACAAACAATATTTGGATAT
Organism: Tanacetum coccineum; assembly: GCA_026074375.1. Lineage (NCBI taxonomy): Eukaryota > Viridiplantae > Streptophyta > Magnoliopsida > Asterales > Asteraceae > Tanacetum > Tanacetum coccineum. Next base: position 16,603 of record BQNB010104659.1, on the reverse strand, counting down.
AATATGACTAATCAAAAATATATATGTAATATAAGATTTAATTAAATATTAGAGTAAACTACAAAAAAAACATCATGTGTTCCAACTTTCTCAACACAATACATCCCTGTCAGATAACTTTTGGCAAGTTTAACATCTTCGTTAGGCAAACGTTAGACATAATACATCCCTGAGGACGAACGATGCAAATATTTTTCCGTTATCTTCTCACGAGGGATGTATTGTGTAAAAAAAACCACAGGGGTGTATTTTGCAACTTTTTTTTAATTTTTTTAATTTTTTTTTAAATTTTTTTTGTTTTTTTAATTTTTTTAATTATTAGTAATAATATTATTATTATGATTATTATTATTATTATCGGCCGTTTTTTTTTTGTATATTATTAGTATTTTTTTTATTTGTTTGGTACTTTTTTTCGTTTTCTGTCCAATTTTTCCCTGCTTTTTTTTCTCATCTCCGACTTATTATGTGATTTTCCCGTACGTTTTCCATACGTTTTTTTTTAACTTTTTAAAAGATTTTTGTATGTTTTTTTATAAGTTTTTTATTCGATTTTTTAACTTTTTTTTCTGATTTGTCCGCTTTTTGTACGTTTTCATCCTTATTGATTATCAGTTTTTATCCGTAAAAAAAACGTAATTAAAACGTACGAAAACGTAAATAAAAAGTAAAAAACAAAGTACACAAACGTATTAAAACATACGTTATTTCATTTTTTTACGTTTTTATTCGTTTTTTTTTACAGTTTTTTTTGTACATTTGTTTTTTTTTTTCGTTTTGTACTTTTTGTTAACATTTACGTTTTTTCCTCGGATGAAAAACGTAAAAAAACAGATAAAAACTGATAATCAATAAGGATGAAAATGTACAAAAACAGACAAGTCTGAAGAAAAAACGTAAAAAATGGATAAAAAAAACTTATAAAAACGTACCAAAACGTACAAACACGTACAAAATCGTATAAAAATTTACCAGAACTTATTTAAACTGATAAAAGATGAAAGCGTATGAAAACGTACGAAAACGTATAATAACGTCGGAGAAAAACGGGCAAAAACGAAAAAACGTACCAATAGAGATAAAGAAACAAAAAAAATTATTAATAATGAGACAAAAATAAAAAAACCGATAATAAAAATAATAAACACAATAATAATAAAAAAAAAATTAAAAAAAAATAAAAAAATTAAAAAATATATATTTACAAAATACATCCTTGTGGTTTTTTCACACAATACATCCCTCGTCAGAAGATAACGGAAAAATATTTGCATCGTTCGACGCCAGGGATGTATTATGTCTAACTTGTCTTACGAAGGATGTAACCTAAACTGCCAAAAGTTTCAGACAGGGATGTATTATGTGAGAAAGTTAAAAGCACAGGGATGTATTTTACAGTTTACTCTTAAATAAAAATGTAATTTTAAGTTTTTAATAAAAACATATACACAAAATCTCCGCCTATATATAATGTCACCTACAAAAGTACAATTTATCCAAGAAGCATATCAATATATAATATTATGTTATATATTACGAGCCTATGTGCAATTTACTCTATATTTTAAAACAAAAAAATGTTGATGATAACCATTATTATTTAATGTTCCTGCAAAACACAATTTTCATGATATCATTACTGGTATATCATGTTATACTATATATTACAGCAATTACATTATACTCTCTCTGTCTTAAAATTATTGTTTAAAGACAAAAAACATACAGTTCAAGAAAAATAGCATTATTACAGCTTTTTTTTCTTTACTTCTTGCAAAATAACACTTTTCTCTTAAACTAATTAATTTAAAACTTTTTTAATGTTTGTAATAATAACAACCTCAAGTGAGGGTAATATGATAAACTCAAACTAAATTTCATATATACTTTTAGAAGTTGACAATTAATTTGGGACAACACGAAATGAAATAGTGCATAATAATTTTGGGACAGATGTAATAACTATATACTAAAACACAAAGCTCGTTCTCTCACAATTGCTACAATGTTTTGCAAATAGTATTTATATACTCCAAATACTATTTGTGTAATCCTAACATGTGATTAATATGTGGTTAGTGGTTTTTGCTAGCTTAGTGTTTTTTGCCAGACACGTGCCACAAAATACCTCATCCTACAAATAATACTCTACACAATTAGAAATTTAGTTCATTTGTGGGTTCATATTGTTAGCATAGCTTTGTATGGGCTTAGCCCGGTTTGATTAGAGCCATATTGTGGCCCATGTATTTGTTATATATGCTCTCATTTCACACATTATTATTCATTGAATACACAAGGTTAATATGGTATCAGGCCTCTTAACCCTATAACTCGATCCTCCCCAAACCCTAACAGTCGATTTAATAGTCGGCTGCCTCACCTAAACCCTAAATCCAACCCTCCATTTTCATCCTGTTGATTTAAAAGTCGACACATCTTCAGCAAATCTACACATCAAATCTGTCAAACTAACAGGCACCACGCATCATCATGACAATAACCAGTCCACCTCCCACACTCACGTTGGTTGAACGTCTTTACGCTGTGCACAACATCAACACACTTGTACCCGAAAAGCTTGACCTCGAGGAGGCGAACTACTCCTCGTGGTGTTATTTTTTCCGCGGTCATTGCACCAACTTTGGTGTCTTACCACACCTTGATGGCAAACCTAACGATGCTTCTGTTTCAACACCTCCTCCGCCACCTAATGACGAGTGGCTCACGGCTGACTCGATCGTCAAGTCGTGGCTGTTTCTTACCCTCTCTCCCGCACTTCGCAAAAGGTTGATCAAGGCTAATTGGTATGTGCTTAATTACACATACCATTTTCTATTTAAAACGAACTTAAAAGAATAAAAACATACCAAAAATACATTGTATTTGTATGTTTGCATTTGTATTGTGCAGGAAACGGATATCTCACAAAAAGACGAAAAACCAAGCAAAAAGCAACAAAAAACGGACGCGAGATGGAAAAGTGAGTGAAAACGAAGCCAAATCAAAGTCAAGTCAACTCCGAGAAGAAAAAGCAAAGAAAAATATAACTTGAGGGGTCAAACATGCCAAACCCCTAAGTTATATTAAGGAAACAAAGAGAGGGGCTGATTATGCCAATTTGGGAAACTTCATTTATAAAAGAAAGAAAGGGAATGAAAAGAAGAAAGATGTGGAGGGGCTTTTCTTGTACAAAAGCCAAACATTCCCTTAATCATCTTCAACCTCTCTCTGTCACAACCCTACTTGTATAATTTTCTCCGCATTACCAAATACCAGCCAGCAAACTGTTTTTGCTCCATACTTCTCCTGCAAAATCACTCTAACAGCACGTATCCTTTACCATTATCATTTCATCCTACTCTTTAACTTTCCCCCACCCTCCAGCCTTATAAAGTCGCCATTGCAGCACAGGCATATGCTCCCTGTCTCCTATTGCCCCAAAGCACTTCGATGGCTGAGATTGTCTCCAAAGAAGCTCAAAAGAAATCAAAGGCTGGGATTTGCTCTAGATTCACCTCACACAACTAGCACACTTGGTTTTACCTCTCCAAAGAAGCACAAGCTACAAGTCCAAGACTTCGGCTATATATAGAGCTTTTTGTAAGCCTTGGAGGCATCTATCTAGTTTTTAATTTTTAATTTAACTTAGCTTATTTTCAGTTATTTACAGTTTTTACTTTCAGCTTGTAACACTTTCAAGTTTTAATGCAAGTTTGAGTTTTTAAAGTCACTTTATAATTCCAAGTGTTAAGATCCTTAATTGAGTTGTTTTGTGTTCAAAAGCTCTCAATACAGCTTGTTTACAAACTGTTTTAACTAAGTGAACTTAAAAGGTTAAGTAGTTAAGAGGAATATCCACCAATCACTCTCAATTATACCTCAGCTTTTGTAATGGACTGTAAGCCAGTTTTGGATGGGCTATGGACTTCAATAGCTTGTTCTTTTGCAAGCTAGAGCTTGTAGATTCATTGTTTGACCCTGTTTGTGCAAGGGTGTAGTATGTCTCTCTATTTCTTACTGTTACTTGTTCTATTGCAGATTTTGCTGTTTTATTAATAAACTGGTGGTTTAAGTTTATTCTGCCTAGATAATTCAGATGCTTTATTAAGTGCTTATTATGGATTGATTAATTGCTTATAAGTGTTTTAACTTTGTTATTTGATAATCTGTTTTTCAATAAGTTTGAAATAAATAATAATTTTTGAAATGTTTTTCTAAAGCTGTTTTGAAAAGCTGTACTAACTCCTCAGTTATGTTAATGCTAGTTCATTTTAGGATACAGTACTAACTTACCAGACTACCAGTAATAACTCCATGTTAGTACTATTAGTTAGTACTGTTAGTACTGGCAGTTCTTTTAGCTCATCAGTTATTATTTCAGCTTGTTTAAAGATTTCTTTAGCGCTTTTAGAGGTCGGTTAAGCTTATTATAGTGTACTGTTTTTCAGTAGAACTTATTTGTTCTTTTCTAAAATACTTTTAAGAGTTTATCTGTTTCTAGTTTTCTTGCTTTTTTACATTATGTCTTTTCTGGTTGCTTATTCTTATGTCTTAAGTGTTATTTTGGGTAGTTAATCCTTTCTGTTTTTGCTTATTTGCTTATTTCTTGTTTTTAAATGTGTTTAGTTAAGGCACTAGCAGTACTAACCTTTATCTAACAGTACTTACTTAAGCCTTAGCAGTTCTAACTCTAAGTTAGTCACTGGTAGTTAATTACTGTTAGTTTTGTTGTTGTATGTTGTGTTTCTCTTGTTTATATTTAGCTTAATTGCATGCTTAATTTGCTTTTTTTGAATTTGATTAGCTTATTTATCTTGTCATTAGCTAATAGTGCTGTTTTGTGCCTTAGTGTAAAAGTTTTTAGTAGCTTATGATGCTTTTTGTTCTAGCTTATGTTCACTGATTATTCTTTGTGTTCATTTGCTATTAGGTTTAGTACCCAATCATATTCACATCCCTTGGGTCTATATTATACATAATTCAGTCATCGTTTTTCGATTATTCATTCTAGATTTCGTTGGAGCATAACAGGACACTTGGGAACCCACTCTATAATTGCTTCGGTTTACTTGAATTCGTGAGTGCTGACCTTTGCTGTGTATTTTTATATATTTACATATATATATATGTTTATGTTTATTTACACATAAAAAAAGGGTGAGTTCGCGCGTTAACCAGTTATACATTAGATGTTCAACGGATGAGTAGATATGTTATGGTTATATATTAAAGTTTCAACGGATGAGTCGATAAGGTATGGTTATACATTAGACGTTCAACGGATGAGTCGATATGTTATGGTTATACATTAGACGTTCAAGGGCACGGAGTTGATATGTTATGGTTATACAGTAGACGTTCAACGGAATTGAGTCGAATGTTATGGTTTACAATTCGACGTTCAACGATGAGTCGATATGTTATGGTTTTTACATTCGACGTTCAACGGATGTAGATCGATATGTTATGGTTATACATTAGACGTTAATACGGGATGAGTAGATATTTTATGGTTATACTTTTTGGGGTTCAACGGATGAGCCGATATGTTATGGTTATACTTTAGAGGTTCAAAGGATGAGTCGCTATGTTGTGGTTATAATTAGACGTTAACGGATGGAGTCGATATGTTATGGATATACATTAGAGTTCAACGGATGAGTCTTCGATATGGTTGTTATACATAGACGTTTAACGGATGAGATGATATGTATGGTTATACATTCGAACGTTGACGGATGAGTCCGATATGTCATGGTTATTCATTATACGTAAAACGGCTTGAGTTGATATGTTTATGGTTATACATTAGGCGTTCAACAGATGAGTCGATATGCTATGGTTATACATTAGAGTTCAACGGATGAGTTCGCATGTTATGGTTATAATCTAGGACGTTCAACAGATGAGTCGATTGGTTAGTATGGTTATACTTTAGAGTTCAACGGATTGACTCGATATGTTATGGTTATACATTAGACGTTTAACGGATGACTCGATATGTTATGGTTATACATTAGATGTTCAACGGATGAGTCGATTTGTTATGGTTATACTTTAGATGTTGAACGGATGAGTTGATATGTTATGGTTATACATTAGAGGTTCAACGGATGAGTCGATATGTTAGGGTTATACATTAGATGTTCAACGGATGAGTCGATATGTTAGGTATATATTAAAGGGTTCAAACGGTTATGATGTCGATATGAAGATGGTTATACATTAGACGTTCAACGGATGAGTCGATATGTTATGGTTATACATTAGACGTTCAACGGATGAGTCGATATGTTATGGTTATACATTAGACGTTCAACGGATGAGTCGATATGTTATGGTTATACATTCGACGTTCAACGGATGAGTCGATATGTTATGGTTATACATTCGACGTTCAACGGATGAGTCGATATGTTATGGTTATACATTAGACGTTAAACGGATGAGTCGATATGTTATGGTTATACATTTGGCGTTCAACGGATGAGTCGATATGTTATGGTTATACATTAGACGTTCAACGGATGAGTCGATATGTTATGGTTATACATTAGACATTCAACGGATGAGTCGATATGTTATGGTTATACATTAGACGTTCAACGGATGAGTCGATATGGTATGGTTATACATTAGACGTTCAACGGATGAGTCGATATGTTATGGTTATACATTCGACGTTCAACGGATGAGTCGATATGTCATGGTTATACATTATACGTTAAACGGATGAGTTGATATGTTATGGTTATACATTAGGCGTTCAACAGATGAGTCGATATGTTATGGTTATACATTAGAGGTTCAACGGATGAGTCGATATGTTATGGTTATACATTAGACGTTCAACAGATGAGTCGATATGGTATGGTTATACATTAGACGTTCAACGGATGACTCGATATGTTATGGTTATACATTAGACGTTTAACGGATGACTCGATATGTTATGGTTATACATTAGATGTTCAACGGATAAGTCGATTTGTTATGGTTATACTTTAGATGTTGAACGGATGAGTCGATATGTTATGGTTATACATTAGACGTTCAACGGATGAGTCGATATGTTATGGTTATACATTAGATGTTCAACGGATGAGTCGATATGTTATGGTTATACATTAGAGGTTCAACGGATGAGTCGATATGGTATGTTTCATGGTTTGTTAATAGGTTCAACAGATGAGTCATAATTTGATTATGGTTTTATTAGTGGTTCAACGGTATAGATCGATATGGTTGGTTTATACATTAACGTTGAACAAAGAAGTCGATATGTTATGGTTATACATTAGAGGTTCAACGGATGAGTCGATATGGTATGGTTATACATTAGACGTTCAACGGATGAGTCGATATGGTATGGTTATACATTCGACGTTCAATGGATGAGTCGATATGGTATGGTTATACATTAGACGTTCAACGGATGAGTCGATATGTTATGGTTATACATTAGACGTTCAATGGATGAGTCGATATGTTATGGTTATACATTAGACGTTCAATGGATGAGTCGATATGTTATGGTTATACATTAGACGTTCAACGGATGAGTCGATATGTTATGGTTATACATTAGACGTTCAACGGATGAGTCGATATGTTATGGTTATACATTAGATGTTTAACGGATGAGTCGATATGTTATGGTTATATATTAAAGGTTCAACGGATGAGTCGATATGGTATGGTTATACATTAGACGTTCAACGGATGAGTCGATATGGTATGGTTATACATTAGACATTCAACGGATGAGTCGATATGTTATGGTTATACATTAGACGTTCAACGGATGAGTCGATATGTTATGGTTATACATTAGACGTTCAACGGATAAGTCGATATGGTATGGTTATACATTAGACGTTCAACGGATGACTCGATATGTTATGGTTATACATTAGACGTTTAACGGATGACTCGATATGTTATGGTTATACATTAGATGTTCAACGGATGAGTCAATTTGTTATGGTTATACATTAGACGTTCAACGAATGAGTCGATATGTTATGGTTATACATTAGACGTTCAACGGATGAGTCGATATGTTATGGTTATACATTAGACGTTCAACGGATGAGTCGATATGTTATGGTTATACATTAGACGTTCAACGGATTGAGCTCGCGATATGGTCTGTCTATACATTGGAATGTTCAACGGATGAGTCGATATGTTATGGTTATACATTAGAGGTTCAACGGATGAGTCCATATGTTATGGTTATATATTAGAGGTTCAACGGATGAGTCGATATGTTATGGTTATACATTAGACGTTCAACAGATGAGTCTATATGTTATGGTTATACATTAGACGTTCAACGGATGAGTCGATATGTTATGGTTATACATTAGACGTTCAACGGATGAGTCGATATGTTATGGTTATACATTAGAGGTTAAACGGATGAGTCGATATGTTATGGTTATACATTAGACGTTCAACGGATGAGTCGATATGTTATGGTTTTACATTAGACGTTCAACGGATGAGTCGATATGTTATGGTTATACATTAGACGTTCAACGGATGAGTCGATATGTTATGGTTATACATTAGACGTTCAACGGGTGAGTCGATATGTTATGGTTATATATTAAAGGTTCAACGGATGAGTCGATATGGTATGGTTATACATTAAACGTTCAACGGATGAGTCGATATGTTATGGTTATACATTAAACGTTCAACGGATGAGTCGATATGTTATGGTTATACATTAGACGTTCAACGGATGAGTCGATATGTTATGGTTATACATTAGACGTTCAACGGATGAGTCGATATGGTATGGTTATAACTAGAATTCAACGGTATGAGTCGATATGATGTTATGGTTATACATTCGATCGTTCAACGGGATGAGTCGATATGTTAATGGTGAAACATTGGACGTTAAACGGTATGAGTCGATTATGTTTGGTTATAACATTAGACGTTCAACGGATTGAGTGATATGTTATGGTTATACTTTAGACGTTCAACGGATGAGTCGATTAATAGGTAGGGTTATACATTAGACGCTTTCATTCGAATGAGTCGGATATGTTATGGTTATAAATTTGAGTTCAACGGCATGAGTCGATATGTTATGGGTTTATAATTCGACGTTCACGGATGAGTCGATATTGTTATGGGTTTATACATTTAGAGGTTCAAAGGTGAGTCGATATGTTTTCTTTTGGTTTATACATTTCGAGTACATCGGATTGAGTCGATATGTTATGGTTATACATTCGACGTTCAACGGATAATTCGAGATACTCCCACCAAATACTCTCGCCAAATACTCTCGCCAAAAACTACCGCCAAAACTTGCGCCAAATACTCCCGCCAAAACTCTTTTATATCATAAAAGCAGATACTATCACAACCATAAACATATCACACACTCTTACCATCACAACCACAAAAGATGGTGAATATGGTGTCACATGAAGCTTTTGCGTGTAGTTGTGCAGAAGGAGATGTAGTTCTCCGACAATCGTTTAAACCTGAGAGTTACGGTAAACTATACTATGCATGTCCAAACTCAAAGGTGAACAATCACATGTTTTTTATTTGTGTAATATATTAATATTCTGGTTAGTTGTTAAAAGAATTGATTTCTTTACTATTTAACAGCTTCTGAAATATTTTGGATGTGGATTTTTTTTATGGAAAGAGACCCGACTTCGTCTGTTGATGAGTTCTCCTGGAGCTCCATCTGCAGGACCTTCAACACCTCCAAGCTATTCTTCAAGACATTCAACACCTCCAAGCTATTCTTCAGACCGAGCAGGACCTACCTCTACAAACTATTCTCCAGGATCTTCAAGAAATGAAGAGTGCTCAAACTGCAAGCACTTGCGTGGAAAGATAAGTGTTGATGTTAGTCAAATACAACCCTCAGATATATTATATATATATTTATATAAAATACATATACGTATACGCAAGCTAAGTATCATACAAATTATTCTTAGGAAAGAATAAAAAGTAATCAACACGGGTATCGTTTTCATTCACGCGGAGGTGAATGGAACTCTTCGGTTCAAGTTGTTAAATCGAGCTTGATTGTCATAAAGTGGTTAATATTAGTTTAAAATCAAAACCTCCTTCATAACCCCGAGATTTTACGTGCTTTCATGAAACATAAAAATACAAAAAATAATCATCCTTCAAACTTTAGATTTAGGCGACATATACTTTAAGCCTACCTTACTATTCCCCTAGAGAATACTCCCCCCCGGGGGGTCTTACTTATACTATACTAGATCAGTTAGTTACGCTACAAATTGTAACACTTAATGTGTTGCAACCCGACGCATCATAAATGGTTTTGGACTTGATAATGAAAAACAGATGACATTCAATGAACCTCCTAAAAATTAAGTGGCGGATAAGTGGAGAGCCCACTACTCTTTTTTAATCCTCTCAGCCACGGCTCGACGTCTAAACAGCGCTGACTCGAGCCACGGTTACACGATACACCCGATCCATCTTCCTAACTCTCTGCTTCGCAACAGCACCAGCTCGAAAGATCAACTTCAACTAGTGTTATTATAATAATGAAAAGCTAGAATAAGCATTATCTAATAGCTAACCATTATGTGAAACGGGTAAAAGAAGAAGGGCATTGTTTAGATTATCCGGAGAAGTCTTTTTTTTTAATTTTGGCATTGTATGCGGCCTGACCAGAATTCTCGTTGCTTTTTTGCACTCATAGCATCCACGGTCATACCAAGATGTTCATCTAAATAAACATGGGTCTTTTGTTACATCAAGAATATGTTACTCATTATGGTTAAAAGTTAAGAGATACTTGAACCTATAAGTTTGGCCTGTCTTGGACCCATCAAAGTATAGATATCTCATCTCAACATACTATTTAATCTCATACTTAACAAACACTATACCAAATTGTTGTTCCTAGTATCACGCATCTAAGAGCAAAGGGTGTAGTGGCGAGGGGCCTTCGCCACGGCTGAGGTGGCACTTCGCCGTGCCTCGCCGGGGTTCGCCGCTACATCACCCCCCTCTTCGCCGACCATTTCGCCACAAAACGAATCATAATTGCCGTTTGAAAATGGGACCCACTCCCAAAATCTATCCGTTGCATAACGGTTTAATTTTTTTTTTTTATTAAAAATAATTTTTTTTATCTATATATATCCCATATTTTTTCATTTTAAACACACACAAATACATTCAATCTACATTTTGTAAAAATGAGTGACTCAAGCTTTTCCGATTCGTCCGATCTCAACGACATAGCTGAGTACGAAATGATAATGGAGATTAACAACGAAGATCAAGATGAAGTTGAAGCTGTTCGAATGCGTAGATACATCAATCGTGAACGTGATGTCGCTGAAGAACGTCTAATGGCGGATTATTTTGGTCCACACCCAAAATATCCGGCGGAGTATTTTAGAAGACGATATCGCATGAACCGAGAACTATTTTTGGAAATCGTTCAAGGTATGGAAACGTGATGTCGCTGAAGAACGTTTAATGGCGGAGTAATTTAGAAGACGATATCGCATGAACCGAGAACTATTTTTACTATTCGATATGATTGCACGGGTTTAAAAAGTTTTGGTGTCATTATGAAATGCACATCCGCCATACGCCAATTGGCGTACGGCACAACACCAGATGCATTAGATGAGTACATGCAAATGGGGGCACATTGCGCACGCGATTATCTAGATTATTTTTGTATGTGCGTTATGGATTTGTATCAGCCCGAGTTTTTAAGAAAACCTACATTAGCTGATATTCAAAACTTATACGCCGCACATAATAGGATTCATGAGTTCCTAGGAATGCTTGGTAGCATTGATTGTATGCATTGGGAATGGGTTAATTATCTGAAATCATGGCACGACCAATATGGAGAGGTGATAAAAAAATACCCAACCATCATACTAGAAGCTGTTGCATCATATGATTTGTGGATTTGGCATGCATTTTTCGGGGTTGCAGGTGCCAATAATGATATTACTGTTCTGCATCATTCCCCATTGTTCGACGACCTTTTGGCTGACAACGAACCAGTGGCACCATATGTTGTAAACGGGCAACCATTTGATAAAGGGTACTACATTGCAGATGATATTTACCCTCAATGGTCAACGTTTGTCAAACCATTCACTGTTGCACGCGATGAAAAAAACGATGTGTTTAAACGGCGTCAGGAAAGTGCCCAGAAAGATGTTGAAAGGGCATTTGGTGTCCTACAAGGACGATGACGTATTATTGCTCAACTTGCGCGTGCTTGGACTGTGAACAAGCTACGAAGAATCATGTACACGTGCATTATATTGCATAACATGATTTTGAAAAATCAAAGGTATGCGATATCCGAAGCGGGTGAAATTTACATCTGTCCACAGCAAAATATATTAAGGACATGGGTCGAGCGATGTGCAATCCGTCAGAGGAAAGCAAAAGAACTTCGAGATAAACAAACACATTCAAGGCTTCAACGGAGTCTCATTGAGCATGTCTGGGCACTACATCAACCATGAATTTCTATTTCCGTATTGTATTTTCTATTTCCGTATTGTATTTTCTATTTTCGTATTTGTAATTTTATTTTAATGAAATGAATTTTAATTTGTGTGGAAAATGGAAAAAGAAAATAAAATTATGAGTGGGTGGGGCCCAAATGAAGAGGAGAGAGAAATGTCATGAGTGAAGGGGTATTTTTGTGTGTTGTGTTGAAATGAGGTGGCGCTGAGGTGGCAGCGATGGGGCCCAAATGAAGAGGTAAATTTGTGTCACTACACCCTTTGCTCTAAACACATGATTTGCAGAGGAGGTCACGTCTAGCTGCAAAAGAACATGTGTGAGCACAAACCAAATTCCCAAAAGGCCCGAGTCTGTTCTTTGGTTTAATATAAACATGGCTAAACAGTTATACCTTTAGCAAAACTGTAATAAAAATTAGCAACGGTTAACAAAATATATGCAACCAATATTTAGAAAACATTGTGCATATATCTACGGAAAGCTTTTTAAACCAGGTTGTTATAAAATAAAATAAAAGACCTGCTATTGATGATTTTCCTATACTTAAGCCAAGGTGCTAATATTCCAAACATAAGTCATGAGCATCTTTATTGTCAACACAAAAGGTGCATCTGATCCTTTGACACTTGTTAGTAAAACAAAATAAAACAAAATTCCACAACCTTCTCAATAAGCAATGAAATTGAACCATCACGATAGCACAACCAGGTGTAGAATATAAAACATTTATAATGTGGGACTCATTAAAAATTAAGATAAAGAAGGTGCAATCATGACCATCCATCTTATTTTTGAGAATCACATCAAAAAGTGACATGTGTCACCTTTTGATTAAAAAATCACCTTTATTTTCAAATTGAAATATCTTTTTATCAATTTAATTTTATTATGATCTAATTTCATCATATTTTTTAAAATTTTGTGCTCTTTAATTCAACATACATTTTGCTATTTTTTATAATTTTTTTATTTTTTACATTTTTAGTGGGTTTATTTTATGTTGATTTATACTTTTTACAACTTTAACCTTAATTAAATATAAACTTGATACGTTAAAACTATATACTTTCGGAGAGTGTGTTGTCTCTTTACATGCGAGAATTATGATGTTAATATGGTGTTGCGAGAAAGCTACGGGAAACCCAAACGAACACATACAACGAACACATACATTTAAAGTGTTGTGAAACGAAATTACTAAGCGGGTAGAAAATTGCGTAAAGAGTTGAGTTAGTAAATTTTCTATTACCGCCGCTATGCGCGGGTAACCAACTAGTTTTATTAATGCATACAATATATATAGATGTCCATATAATAAGATAAGGCTTATCCAATAAGTGTACAACTAAACATATTTAATGTGATTGATAATCAAATCACAATTAATCAAATCAAATCACTAAACATACGGGCTAATACTCCCCCGCAGTCCGAGCGGTGAAATCGCGAAAGCTCGGACTGGAGTAGTAAGCTAGAAAAGAAAAAACAAAACATTAACGGAATAAAAGCATAACTTGTTGATGAAAGCTCAGACTGATCTTCAAATAACAACAAAATCAAAGCGTCGCACACGAACAATATTTGTTGAATAAATCCGCCAACATGCGGAGACAAATCTTCAAACCTAAAATTCACAAACCGAAAAACCTTTTTTTTATTTGCCAATTGTTCAAGATGTCACACATCGAATACCGCAGTGATAATAGTCACGAAATCCATATCCAATTCAAATAACAAACATATCAAAATCAAATAATAAACATATTTGAAAGAAATCTAACTTCCGATCTTCGACACACACAGGAAAGTGTGGCTTCAATATCATCTACATTATGCTTTCAAAAAAAATCAATCATCAATTTCTTGTGAGAATTCATGTGTTCTTAGATTTTTAGTCATCTTCCTCTTGTTAGAATCTTCCTCTTTATTTCTCTTCGCCCTCTGTAGCTTCGAGTTTTTTCTTCCTCATCACCAGAGTCATCTTCATCAGCAGGTACCTCAACATCAACTTACTTACTGCCCAGAGGTAAATGGGGAAGTTAATGAATTTAGAATACTTTTTCACCAATTCCTTTGAAAATGTACACAAAACAGTAGCATTTCAACATTAAATTATTTGGTAAATCGACGCCATTGATATTATTGTAACTATAACTATGGCAGCATGCATCCACACTTCAATTTTGACTCCTCTAGGTATTCCTCGGCTTCCTCCCTAAGGTGCAATCTAATTCCAGTTCCACGGCCAAGTGGCTCACTGAATGTATCTTCGACTCCCACACATACCATTATGTTTGTCATCGGTGTGTTTACTGATAACTTCCACATAGTCGGCAACAAGATATACCAAGTAAAACCTAACACCAAACTGGCCAATAAGGTCACCACATGTCTGCATCTTCTCCACAAAAGCTGAAGTTCTAGACTTGGCAATTGTTCTCAAGTTCTTACTCAAATCCTCCTTTTTCATACCCACACCTCTATCGCGGATGGAAAAAAAAATTGTTTTCTTTGTCTACTCTGGATTTCACGCTTGGTATCATCACCTTCACCCAACACCTCGTTATCAGTAAGAAAGCCACACAAAATAGCTGGTAGAGGATCATTGATTAGCTCAAGTTGAAATCCTGAACAGATTTTGCAAGCATGAAAAGATTGATGAGGAGCAATCCTATCATTTCAGGTCTCACAAAGAAAAATCTACAAAATATAATTGAGGTCAACACCCAAGAAGTTAATTAGGATTTAGCCGTGTCCCGAACCACCTAATTAACATTAGACACTCCCCCTTCATGCGATCTGGACTATGGTATACGGTTAGGGTTCATGACAAGGCAGTCTAATACCAGGGACGGGCCCACTTGGGAGCGCCACACCCGATTTTGTTACGTAATGTGATCGGTTTCATAAAAACTGTAGTTTTATAGTACGTGCAACCCCTGATAATATATTTTGCTACTTTATTTCTTTATAGTGTAACTTGAGTTTAGCGCAAAAAGTCTTTAGATGCAACACCCACGTGAAAATCCTAGATCTATCAATGAGCATAATGATATTCAAACAAACCTTCAAACCAAACTTTTTTCCAGTAATAACTACTTCACATCTTCCTCCCTAATCATACTTAAACCCCTCGACTTTAGGTCCTACAACAATTTCCTTTTGACATGTTTAATTATATATAGGTGCAACCTAGAAAACACATGCTTAATTATAATTAGTAAAGATGTGTTGCAATGTATAACTTCTTTTTTGTAAAATCTCAATATACTAACTTTGAGAAACAAATTATTACCTCAATGAAACAAACTATTACCTCAATGAATACACAACCTAGAAAAAAATCTTGAGCGCTATCTAAAAGAAAAAAAAAATTACTTTAATTGGAGAAACAAATTATTACCTCAATGAAACAAACTATAATGTTCATCTCTAATTGTTTTTCCAGCACTCCTTGATCAAAAATCTTGACCTAGAAAACTTTTATTACTATATAACTTTACTATACATAAGAAAAGTCTATCTTGGATAATGCACTTCATTCCACACTGTAATGGGCCAATTTCATGCATACCATTTCACTCTTGGTGCGTGTTTTTATCAAAAATCAGCTTCCTACTACAATAAATTTGGATTGTCTTGAAAATTTATCATTATTCGATTAGATGCCCGGTTTGTGATGAAGGAATCTAATCATCTCTATATCTATTCAATTAATTTCTTATTAAATTACACAAGCTTTCATGCGCTTATCCTTTGAATCTTCCACCTTCAACGAAACCGTAAGTTGTTGTCATTGTACAAATTAAACCACAACTTGGATCACACTGCGGTCCTGGCATTCACTTGAACACGAAACCCCAAGGAAAGACCCACTGGTTGACGTTATTAATCTCTTTCTCACTCTTGGGTTATTATAGTAAACAACAGACTCCAGTTTGACGAAGTGCATCGTTGATCCGATCAATGCTTGTAACAAAACTAGCAACTTGTAACTCTCATCTCATTAATCTCTTGAATTCCTTGCTAAAGCTTGTTTCTAATAAAGTTTGCTATTCAAAGA
>BQNB010104658.1:1736-23771 GCA_026074375.1 Tanacetum coccineum | reverse complement strand
TTTGACTAAGTCCAATTAATCGCTTCGATCTATCTCTATAGATTTTGATTCCAAGAATAAATGCCGCTTCCCCTAAATCATTCATAGAAAAACACTTTCCAAGATAATTCTTTACACGTTGTAAACTTGGAATGTGATTGTCCATGATTATTATGTCATCAACATATAAGATGAGGAATGTAACATTACTCCCACTAGCCTTTTGATATACACATGACTCATCAAGATTTTGATCAAAACCAAACATTTTGATTTCCTCATCAAATCTTTTATTCCAGCTTCTTGATACTTGCTTAAGTCCATAAATGGATCTTTGTAGCTTGCATACTTTTTTGGGATGTTTAGGATCAACAAAACCTTCAGGTTGTACCATATAGATGTCTTCATCAAGATAACCATTTAAGAAGGCAGTTTTGACATCCATTTGCCATATCTCATAATCATAGAACGCCGCTATAGATATGAGAATCCTAATAGCTTTAATGTCGGCCATGGGTGAGAACGTTTCTTCATAATCAACCATATAGGTTTGAGTATAACCCTTTGCCACAAGACGAGCTTTATAGGTATGTACATTGCCATCCATGTCAGTCTTTTTCTTAAAAATCCACATACTCCCAACGGTTTTACAATTAGGAGGAAGATCGACCAAGACCCATACCATATTGTCTATCATGGATTGCATTTTCGCATTCATAGCATCGACCCACTTTTTAAATCCAGGATCTAACATAGCAGCTTTATAGTTAGCGGGTTCTCCAAGATCCCCTAAACTATGCTCATCCACCTTTACATTTAGACATAAGCGGTTTGGAGATCGATGTGTCCTTTCGGACCTACGAATCGGAATTACTTCCTCTTGTGGTGGTTCAAAACCCTCCAACTCTTGAGGAATGTTGCTAGTGATTTCAGAAGGTGCTATATCTTCTTCTTCTTGAAGTTCTTCAAGATCTACCGCCCTCCCACTGAAGAGTCCTCAAGTTGATCCAGTAACCTCAGCAGAATATAATTACTAACTATAAACAACAATAGCTTAAATACCTACTTGAACTTTGACGGTCAGTATATTGGGGTGGACTGCTTGCCATCCCGAGAGTTTCCAAAACATATGAACAGATCATTTAGCAAATCAAATGTTGAAAAGGTTGGTAGAAACAAGATTTTATTTTTCGAAAATGAACAACTTACCGCTTGCAAGAAGAATAAATAGAAACAGTTATCACTTATCTTACATTAACATCCTTAAATTTAAACTACCTAACTATCAACCAAAATCATATACTACAAAGCATTTTGTTTAAAACGAGCAAAAGAAGAATTGCAAGTCAGAGTATCCGGTGACAAAAAGCAATAAAAATGAAAGCGCTTAATAGATCAATGATAATAAACTGAAAACAAGAAAGGTTAGCTAACCTTTGATTACGCCAATCCAAGTTTCTCAACTTGGAGGGAATGTATCTAGTTGCTAAATATCCAACTTCATTGGCGCTTAGAGCTTCTATCTCTGCTTTTTCTTTGGTTTTTATCATTATTCCCAATTCATGAACATAATCATGATTTTGTTTCACAAGCTTTAGCAAAGACTTTGCAACGTTGAGATCTCGCTTTTTCATTGGAATCCTACACTCATTTAGGATCTTATATATATCTAACTCCGACGGTCTAAACCCAAGCCAATGAATATTCCGTGTGATCAATTAGAACCGTAAAAAAGTAACTCTTAATATCGTCTTCCATGGGTTATGGGTCCCAATACCGTTGCACGGTGTATGGGGAGGTTGAGATGTAGACAACCATACCCCTACTACTTCCAGTTCTAAATTAGAACTGCCATAAGACATATTCTTAGATCCAAAAGCGTATGTGCATAAAATCTGCAACCCATATGTTTCTGAAGCTTTTACAGAAATTTTATTGCGGAGTGTTTCCTAGAAGTCCTACACAGGTAACCAAAACCGACTACATTCACGTAGGAGATTTAAGCACATCCGACGTTATGAAGAAAATAACAAAGTTAATGTCTCAAATTGCATCTTCAGTGCAACAAGGAAAAGAGGTAAGTTTTCGTTTCCCATATCGTGCTTCAAAGAATCGATATTTTAAAGACAACCAAATCAAGTTTGAACAAGGAAATGATGTAGAGAGAAAGTATCCAACGACGCACGCAAAACAACGCTTACGGCCAGAGTACCGACCATTATTTTTGCTACATGTCGAGAGAAAATATTCATCACAAAGAGAGAAGTTTACTATAGAGATAAAGCTTTGTTCGTAGAACAAGTTTAGTCCGATGAAGTTATCGGCGATATTGCTTGTCTCCTGCGTTGTACTCGTAGAGCATTGTGCATTGTAGCTTCTGAAAAAGGTCTAGTCGTTGGGGTACTTGTCTTCTCTCAACCATAAACTATGCCGATATGGGGACACGGGCACGTATCTATCCCTTCGGATGCCGACCAAGTACGCATTGAATCAAGTAACGCAAAGTTTATTTTATGCGTGGAAAAAGAGACTCTTTGACAAGCTTAAAGAATTTGTCTTGTTTTCCAGCTTATTATCATTTTTCAACAGTTTAAGACTGTTCTTTTGTTCTGAAAGCAAAATCTCAAATTTACGAAACCTATCAAGGTTATGAAACCTAATGATCTTTGTCCACAAATGATATTTTTAGTGATCAAGTAGTTATTATTATACATAAGAATGTGGTATAAAAGCCATATTCGGCCAAGCTCTTGAAAATAGTCTCTTTTTCCACGAGTAAGATAAACTTTGTGTTGCTTGATTTAGTGCGTACTTCGTGTGCATCCGAAGGGATAGATACGCCCCGTGTCCCCATATTGGCACAGTTTATGGTTGTCATACCTTGAGAGAAGACAAGGCCCCAACATATAGACCTTTTTCAGAAGCCGCAATGCGCAATGATCTATGAGTACAACGCAAAAGACAATCAATATCGTCAATAACTTCATCGGACTAAACTTGTTCTACGAACAAAGTTTTATCTCTATAGTAAACATCTTTCTTTGTGATGAATATTTCTCTCATCGTGTAGCAAAGATAATGGTCAGTACTCTTGCCATAAGTGCTATTTTGCAATCGTCGTCGGGATACTTTCTCTCTACATCATTTCCTGGTTTCAACTTGATTTAAACTCTTGATTCTTTGAAGCACGAGATGGAAAACGAAAACTTACCCCTTTTTCTTGTTGCACTGAAAATGAAATTTGAGACATTAACTCTATTATTTTCTCTATAACGTGGATGTGCCTAAATCGTCTACGAAAGAAGTCGGTGGTTTTGGTTACCTGTGTAGGACTTGTAGGAAACAATTCCTGTAAATCATTCAATATCTTCTCTTCATCGCTATCTTCTACAACAGAAGGACTTCCTTGTAAGGGGGTGTTTGGCATTGTGTTTGCAAGTGGATTATCTGAATATCGCGTTTCGAAAACACAATAATCTAGTTACAAGTGTTTGGAATCTATCAGAACGCCATTTTGAGAAAGCAGGTGCCAACATGCTTTTGCAAAACGCAATTCACCCTTAAACCCAAATGTACATAATTACCCTTTTGCTTTCTTTGTTAAACTTAACATTTACCTACTATTGATGGATTAAATAAAAAATATATTCTTACATGTATATGTGTTCTTCATATATCTGACCCACGATCGAAGTGCATGGTAAATGATGGTTAAGAACGGTGGTGAGGGACGTTGGGCAATGGACAGAGATGAGATTCTGCTATGACTTTTGGGTTTAAAAGGTTAAAAAAAAAAAAAAATGGTTGGGGGCGAAAGTAAAAGTGGGAAGTGGAGATGAGATGGTGATCATAGGAAAATGAGATGGAGAAATTCGAAGGATAAGTAGTAGTTAACAAAAAGAGTAAATTAGTATAAATCGGTCCTAAAGGTTGGCAAAATAGCATGTTTCTCTCAGACGCTTAAAAAAGTGCCAAGGATCGTACTTGTAGGGGGAAACCTTTGGTGAAGGATCGTCCTATGGGGAAAATTTAGATTGAACCTTTGGTGCAAGTATCGTCCCTGCCAGGGATAGATACTTGACCACCAAAGGTTTCCCCCACAGGGACGAATCCTTGCACTTTCATACGTTATGAGACGAAAATGTCAAATTGAACCAAACTTTTTAAGGGATACGATTTTTGCATTTACTTTACAAAAATTATGCCCTGATGGTGATAATGCTTAATCAATAAATATGCTTTTAAATAATTTGAATTTTATAATATGAGTACAACTGCAATAATACATTCCATGTGTTTCAACTTTCTCACATAATACATCCATGTCCGAAACTATTGGCAGTATATCATCTTCGCTTAGGCCCAAACGTTTGCCACAATACATCCATGAGGACGAACGATGCAAATATTTTTCCGTTATCTTCTCACGAGAGATGTATTGTGTAAAAAAACCACAGGGATGTATTTTGCAAATATTTTTTTAATTTTTTTTAAAAAAATTTGTTTTTAATTTTTTTTTGTTTTATAATTTTTTAAAATTTTTATTTTTTTAAATTATTATTAATAATATTATTATTATGATTTTATTATTATATTATGTTCTCGGCTTTTTTTATTTTTGCATATTTTTAATAATTTTTTTTTGTTTTTTATATGTTTGGTATGTTTTTTTCGTTTCTATCAATTTTACTCCGATGTTATTATATGTTTCCGTACGTAAAAAAAAGATAAAAACTGACAATCAATAAGGATGAAACAGGTACAAAAGCGGACAAATCGTATGAAAACGTATAATAACGTCGGAGAAAAACGGACAAAACGAAAAACGGATAAAAAAAAAGCGGATGTGAAAGGTATGAAATGTACGAAAACGATATAATATGTCGGGAGAATTAACGGACAAAAACGAAAAAAACATACCAAACAGATAAAAAAATTATTAATAATATACAAAAATAAAATATTGGCCGATAATAATCATAATAATCATAATAATAATATTATTAATAATAATTAAAAAAACTAAAAAATTAAAAAAATTAAAAAAATTAAAAAATTAAAAAATTTATATTTGCAAAATTAAATCCCTGTGGTTTTTTTTTCTTTACACTAATACATCCTCGTGTTAGTGAGAACGATATCGGAAAAATAATTGCAACGTTCGTTCCTAGGGATGTATTTGGCAAACTTTGCACTAACGAAGGATGCTCTTCCTGCCCAATAGTTTCGGACAAAGATGTCTAATGTGAGAACGATGAAACCACAGTGATGTATTTTGCCCGTTCAACCTACTTTATAACTAAATGAACTCCCTCGTCCTATCACACTTATAGTTAAAAGCTGCTTTTAAGGATTTTACAGGAGTGCATTAAGTATGATGAGAATTGTGATGATGGTCTATATTCTATTAGTTGAAAATGTGTCTCTGTACTAGGACAATACTCATGACAGAATTTATGTAGGTATCTTGCCTTCGTTTTGTTGGTGTCATTATGCTCGAGATCATTACGGGATGTGGATCATTGTTTATATGTCATTTCATGCGTGTAGAGATCACTATATCTCGACGGACCACATAATCTATACTCGTCAGCTTATTCTTGCTGCCAATAATAGGTACATACAAGTACGCAGAGATGACTCTTTAGATGCTAATTATAAATGTGTGCGCTGACAGTCTCACATTGTGAATGTCTTTAATTCCGCTGCGTAAATTAATTGGTTAATTAGATCATAAAACTCAACATCCTATTCATCTTCTTTTAGAGGTTCAAGGAGATACGTGTGTCGAAGACAGAGTGTCGTATTTATAATGTGTTGTCGTGATAACACTCAATTTACGATGTCATTTAGTTTTTTGATCGTGCAAATCTCAACGAAAATCTTGACGCGCCTAGAACCCATCATTTCGCGTACAATTCCTTTAAAATCATTTATGAACTTAGTGATCCTCTATTGTTGACACCATTGTGTTGTGATGATATCCATGATGTTACGCCTCGTGTTTCCGCCTTGGCGGGGTGTGACAACTAGCATACCTCGTTATTTGCTTGAACGTTTAGTGTGTGGAAACGTAGAGGAATCATATTTTGATTCTGGTGGTATTGCGTGGTATAAAGATTTATACACACGTGTATATTCAAGACCGGTGTAAACGTTTACCTATAAGCGGTGTAGCGTTTCTTGCTAAAAGGTACACACTTCAACCTTGTTAATTAATGTGTTCTACATGTGATCTTTAATTCCGCTGCGTAAATTAATTGGTTAATTAGATCATAAAACTCAACATCCTATTCATCTTCTTTAGGTAAGGGTGTGGTCGAAGACATGTCGATATATGTTTTTGTGAACACACATTTACGATGTCATTAGTTTTTGAGTGCACCGAAACTTGAGGCTTTGCGTACTTTCCCCCCAATATTCTTTTTTATTTAGTATGAAGTAATTTCCTCCAGTGTTTACTTTCGGGAATTTGTATTTCTATGAGGGTCAATGTCATAAAATACCTACGAAGTCTCAAAATTGTCCCGACTTGACCAACGAACTATTTTTCATTCCGACTACACCAACGTACTTGCTAATTATGTGACAATATCACCAATATGACCGGCTGATTATACACGTCATATATTTTTAATTTTTTTTCCAAGTGTGATATTGCTTGTCCTATCCTCACCTACCTTTTTCTTATCTTCTTCTTAAGTTACAACCTACCATCTCTTCATTCCTTCTTCTTTATTTAGTACACTGATCCTCTCACCACCGCACCACCGCACCACCGATCACCACCATCGGCACCACTAGCACTACCACACCACACAAACCCAAAAGCGTAAACTTGTCATTCCAAGACAAAGAAAAGAAACATGATTTGATGACATATTTCTTTGTTAAGGTTGTCATCAGTTGGTTCTTGATGATCTTCCCGAACCTCAAATCACACCTATTAAGGTCAAGCTACAGGACATTGGTCGATCCCTACCCTATTAAGGTCTAGTTTAGAAGCACCTTCATTTTGATTAGGTTTCGATGATCTTCTCGAACCTTAAATCACACCTGCAACCATAGAAACCAAACAATCTAATACATCGAATTGGGTTCCCACGGTAGCTAATGATGATGATGATTCTGAGATTGAGATGCTTACTGTTGCCTCAAGTATCATACGTAGACTATAACTGATGGATACTTGATGATATGCCTGCTTTCATTTTTCTTTTAGGAAAATGTTGGTTCAAGTCGAACTGGGTTTTTGTTATTCCCAGGGCTATGAAGAAAAGTAGCTAGAAGGAGATGAAAGTAGTTGACTTTCATATAGTGGAAATTCAAGGCATTGACTTGTTTGGGTGGAAATCCAACCTGGAATTCACTTGTGCTTATTTAATAAAAAAAATAAAAACCATTGCCAGCGTGGAGGGTAACTGCCACAGTGTCAGTAAAATTGTATGATATGGGTGATATCGGAACAAAATTTGAAAGTTCGTTGGTGTAGACGGGACGAAATTTAGTTCGTTGGTGAAGTCGGGACAATTTTAAGACTTCGTTGGTATTTTATGACATTGACCCTTTCTATGACACCACACTTTTTAAGTGGTCTCTCTGAACCGGCATACTTTTATTACTGAACCTATTCTTTTTGCCACCATTTTGCAACCCATTTTCAAACAAGTTATTAAACGTCATGAGAGCTCATAATTGAGAGAATGAGTGGAAAGATCCATCAATACATTTTATGATTGAATCAAATTTTATGGCTTACAATTTTCGTTACTTGTTAAATTATATTTTTCCATCTTGAGTTTAATGAATTTTAAAAGATTGTGTTATCACTTAAACCTTTCTTCGCAAACATAGTCTCTTCGGTTGTTTGCAACGAGTCAAGTATGGTGTTTTGTTGAATTCCATACGAGTCAAGAATAAATAAATGTATATATAAGGGGATGAAACGGACATTAAAGAAGTATAGGGGTTATATTGTGTTAATTAAGGACATGTTAGCACTTAGCCGACATATGAAAAGAATCAGTATAAATACAAATATATATCCCATTCAATTCATTCACAAACAAATTCGAAAACTGAAAGAAAAGATTTATTGGTGACAAACTGATAAATCAATAAACGATAATGAGGATTTCAAAGATAAAGATGACGATGTTTCTTTTGCTATCACTTTGCTTAATTAGCGATATCCATGCATCATATAATGGCGGTGACTTTTTCGTCCTTGACAAGGCTAAAGGAGAAATTCGTTATAAAAAAGCAAGACCAAGATACCCGGGGAGGTATGCACCACCACATGATGCGTACAACAATCCTTCTCCTTCTTTTGTTAGGCATGTAAGAGGAGGAGGAGGGGGTATTGGTGCAATTGGTGGCGGTAAGCCTGTTGACCCATGCGGTAACAGTGGACATGGTATTGCTGCAAGACATGGCTGTAGTAGTATTTGATCACGAGGTACAAAAGGAAGTCGTTGATATATATTCAATGTTTGCATGTTGATTATTGCTAATGATGTGATACACAGTGCTTTCATATTAGTTTTATGTTATATTACATTCTTTAAGTTTGATGTTTATGATACTGTGATTGTTTCTACAACATGTTATAATAGTCAGAGTGCTATTCTTAATTTGATTATCGTTGATGATCTTATATGATAACAACCCACTTATTTAAATGACCTGTAGTTACATTTGAATATATTTTAGAACATAACAATCATATGATGAAACATTGAAGAGTTCAAAGACGGCGATTATTATGTTGATTTGCTTACTTAATTAGCGATACTTGAGCATCATCTGATGGCACCATTAGTTCCGAATTCAAACGAAACATTCTCGGCTTTACAATGTAAAACAACCATTGATTGGTTTTGTGTCCAAGATTAATTATGCATGTCACTTAAGGTTGCTTATGTTTGTAATTGATACACCCATATCACTCGGATATTTAACTTTTAACGACTTTTTAATTTGTCATAGAGATAAGGGAGTGTTCATTTCATCAAGACTTCAGGAGGACGAGGATCAAGTCTACGCGATGGCAGAGAAAGTTTTGGTGGAAGTCGTGGTGGTACTAGTAACATTAGTGATTCACATGGTAACACTAATAGTAGTGGTAGACTGGTAGTGGATTTTCCAAAGTTAAGGTGGTCTTAAGGTCTCAAAATGCTATAAGACATTTGGCGTTGTAATTTTTAGTGACATTTTTACTTTAAACGTAACAGTAGGATGTTGACATTTTTACTTTTGTCAAATTTATAAGTAACTAGCTTTTTTTATTATCTTTGTTGGAATAATTCGGTGTCAATGATATCTAGCTAGATTTTTAACTTTAAAATAGTCTAAATATAACTAATTACTCGCAGATAAAGAATTCTCCAAATGTCTTAATCAAAGTTTTTCCATTCGTAGCATCATTTCAAATTATTTTATGACCAACAATCCATACAAACTTGGCCCAGGTCTTCTGGCAAATTCGGATTCTTTGCATAATAATGTGAGGATGCCTACATTCAAATAAATTTAAATTCTCAGTTGCAGATATGCATCTATGTTTTAGACTTTAGTAGACATTTTTGTTGCATAACGTTTCTAGACAGTAGTACGAAAGTATACTAACGGCATAACAAGCGTATATATGTATGCAAAAATAAAATGCACGATAAGTGAATCAAAAAGTATACAAGATCTTTGATGCAGAGATGTATTTATCTGTATATATACAAGTCTAAACTTTAGAGTTTCTGTATTAGATACATCAAGTATGCACGTAGTTAGGCTCATATTTTATAAACCCGAATTCTTCAGACTTGTTTTAGACTTACGGGCTTACATAAGCTTATTTTATCATAATAAGCCGAATAATTTGGGCTAACAAAATATAAAACGCAGTCCAATAAGCTTATAAGTCCACAAATAAGCTACAAAACTTTGTCTAGCATTAAAGTAGTATAAATAGGATTTGCTCATCTAAACATAGCCTTACACAACCCCTCAAGTTATTTTTTTATCTCTTGCAAAGGTGTCTCGACCTCATGGTTTTTAGGCGGGTAGACTGGTTCAACCGGGAACCGATGAAGCCACCATTTCGGTAATAGCTGACCCGCTGGTTCAAACCTAGCGAAACCCGGTTAAAACTCGGTCAAACGGGTTAAACTCGGCTAAACCGAGTCAAAACCGGTGAGATCCGGTCAAAACCGGTGAAACCCGGTCAAAACTCGGTCAAAACCGGTCAAAACCCGGTAAAACCTGTCAAAATCGGTCAAAACCGGTTAAATCCCTCCAAAACCGGTGAAACCCGGGCACAACCCGGTCAAAACCGGTGAAACCCGGTTAAAACCACTGAAACCCGGTCATAACCGGTGAAACCCTGTCAAAACCGGTGAAACACGCTCAGAACCGGTTAACCCCGGTCAAAACCGGGCATAACCTGGAGAAACCGGTCGAAACCGGTTAACCCGGTTAAACCAGTTGAAACCCGACCAAAAACCGGTTAAACCCGGTCAGAACCGGTTAAACCAGGTCAAAACCCGATCAAAACCGGTCACAACCCGGTCAAAACCGGTGAAACCCGGGTTGTCATTATCCGTTATGTTTTACTATCAATCGAGCCTTTTTGTAACTTCATCTTGTGAGCTGTTTGCTAAGTTCTGTAGATTACCTGACTCAACTGATGTTAGTAACAAGAATGCTACCCATAGCCTGTGAATCGGATGATATAATGCTTATCGCCCCTGAATCATGCAAAATGTCTTCAGCAGCAATAGTTTAGCTCGGATCTGTGACTCAGAAAAGATACCTCATTAGGTCTATTCTTATCAAGTTGAATAATTTGAGAGAAGGATATCTAACAAAATAATTGTTTATCTCTATTTTAACTTACTAGCATATCAAGATGCTCGTCTATAGTATTCTTAGTGTAAGGACGTGTTGGATTCGTAGATGATGGTAGAACGTTCTTAACACCACACTTTGATGATATCAGGAGCATGACCACCTCCTGCTCCTTCACTGGAACAAAAAGAACAGAAATGAAAGATTCAGTTACACATTATCAGAATCGACATATGCACTTATCATTTTATTTAAGTGCCTAATAAGCGGTAAGACAAAGCTCTTATCTGTGGTACGTATGAATTGTTCTATCTTTAAATGCAGCGATTGTATGTTCATGTTCAACGAATCCAGATTCATTCAAGGTGTCAGTGTGGATATTAACTTGGCAAAATAAACGACTAACTAGAAATTTTATTTTCTCTAAAAGCTGTAAGAAAAAGCGATCTAGATGTCATATTGCTCTGCGACAGTCAAACAATTATCTATAGCCGCAGGAGTGGTCCCCAATCCTCATGTACTTCCCTGAAAGACAAACATCGTCTCATATTATGAGGAAGACGTCCCTAATTGTATACATGTTAACTACATGCTTAATTGTATGATATTACGGATGAAGAAGGTATACTTTCCCAGTGAATCCAAAATTCATCGGTATTCCATCAGTGGCTTGAAGCATAAGTTTCATATGTACAGATCCAGGGGTACAAGTAGTTGCACGTGTCCCTTTAGCAGGTCCGGTCCCACCTCCTATCATTGTCGTTATACCTCACACCATCACATCTAAGAAACCAAATATGTTGGAAGTAATCCAATTAATCTTTGTAAAGTCATTGTTTAATAGGTTAAGATTTTATTAGTATAATTTAAGTCCAATAAGAAGGCCTTTAATTCTGTTAGAATTGGGCCAAAAGGGCTGACTGCACAGCAAATAATAAAGGGTCAGTTCATATAAGTCAGAACGGTTAGGAAGTTAGATAATCAAGAGACGTGATGTTTCATAAACTATGGAGAGACATATCTCTTCAGTATGTGTCGGTTCATTATGTATATATAGATAGGATTTCTGTAATCACAAAGTAACCTTTCACTTTTATATATCAGAAATTAATAGAAGGGTTCACCCCATATCTTCTTTGTTCTTTTTATTCTTGAATGGTTGTTATAAACATGATGCTTGTTTGATCATTTATATTCGATCCTGGAAACCCATGAATCAGACCTGTTTTAACAACCAAAGAATATATTGTTCCAACAATAGGACCGTAGATATTAGCATAAACCTCACGAGTAATTCTATAAGCCAGTGGAGATCCGTCTACAATAATACCATGACTGAAATCAAATGACAACCATCTATTAGACAAATCATTATGCAATAGTAAATAAATCGAAATATGATGCTTTAAATTTCCGAACCTGGTACTAGTGTCTGTTGAATTGCCTAATCCTCTAGCGTGTACATATTCCATCACTGTTTTGACATTTGCATCGTTGACAAAGTTGTCCGCAATTGCATTATCCCCTCTTATAACTTGATTACCGCCAATTCTTACAAGAGTGACAGATTTTGTATCCTCTGGCTAGAAATATCCGATTTAAATTTGATTCGATTCAGACTAAAATTATATTTCGGAATACATGACAAAAGGAGCTAAAATGATAATGGCTGCAAACCTGAAAATTTTGAACTGGTTCAGTTTAGCAAACAACGCGGTTAATACGGTCTATTTGAAGTAGTGAACACTGTATGAAAAATCTCGGAAAATGTACAAAGGAAAACACCTGTATTGGTCTATCTCCGTCGTTAGTTACTTTAAGGATTACGGCTTCCCTTCCTGAATTAAGCAATATATACCCATTTCTAAGGATTAGTTCACCAGGAATCTTATCACCTTCTATAATTGGACACTTTTCAAGTGAAGGAACTGCAGAAGAACCAAACATCACTCATCTTCCTCAAGATAAAAATATCAATTATTATCCCATAGTGGTTCTTATTATAGACAACGTTGTTATCTAATAAGAATGAAAGATAGACCAGCAGTTATGTGTTGTGAGATGAATCTCGGATGATGAAAGTATAGACCGCTTACTTGGAAGAAAAGAGTCGTGTAAAGCTAGCTCTAAATTTCCATTTTAACTTTACACTGGATCATGTACGGTAATTAAATTAGTACCATGTTAGACCAAACTAGATTAGATGGGCCGGTCCAATTGTATAGATGGGTCATACCCATTTGGTTTATGGTGTTAGTTTGCATTAATCTCCTAAGCAATTCAATTAGTAAAATACAACAATACAATCTAATGTACAAATCATAATTACAATTACAATAATATATACCCTTTGCGGTTACTAACAACTGGCCACTACGCTAGTTAGATATTCAAAATGCATTTCTTCATGGAAATCTTAAGGAGCAGGTTTATATGAAACAACCTCCGGGCTTTATTGATCCACAACGACCAAATCATTTATGTTGCTTCATAAGTCTCTTTACGACTTAAAACAAGCCCCACGCGCTTGGTTTGAGCGCCTCTCCAAGGCTCTCTTTGATCTTGGTTTCAAAGGCTCCAAAACAGATCCATTTTTGTTTATTTATTTACGTGGAGACACACTTTTGTACATTCTGGTATATGTGGATGGCATCATTGTTATAGGTAATAATAAGGGCACTATCGACAATATAATTTGTCAACTTGGATCTGCTTTTGCATTAAAGATCTCGGCCACTGTAACTACTTCTTGGGTATTGAAATTGTTCCACATGTGTCTGGCATTCTCCTATCTCAAAAGAAGTATATTTTGGAGCTATTACAAAGTGCTGGTCTTTCTAACTGCAATCTCATGTCTTTTCCCATGGTTACCTCGAGCTCACTCAGTTTAGATGATAGTACCGCTTTCTCTAATCCAGTAAAATATCGACAAGTAGAGGGTTCTTTAGAATATGTTACCCCATCTCGGCATGACATAGCTTTTTCTGTTAACAAGGTATGTCAATATATGCATGCTCTGACCGAGAATCATTGGTCTTCGGTTAAACGGATTTTACGTTATCTTCATGGTACAGTTGAACATGGTATGCTCATACGTCGTTCTTCTGGTTCTACCCTTCAAGCTTTTACTAACGTGCAATGGAAAGGTAATCCCGATACTTCTCTTGAAGCTTTCTCAGATGCTGACTGGGCTGGAGATTCAGATGATCGACGGTCTACGGGGGGGGGGATTTGCTATATATCTTAGTTCAAACCTTATATCTTGGACCACTCGTAAACAACGTACGGTTTCACGTTACTCTACAGAAGCTGAATACAAGGCTCTTGCTGACACTGTTGCTAAGCTCACATGGCTTCAAGCTCTTCTTAATGAGCTTGGAATCCGTTCATCTTCAACAACATACTTGTCAGCTAACCCTATCTTTCACGCGCGTACAAAACACATAGAAATAGACTATCACTTTGTTTGGGAAAAGGTTGCTTAAGGAGATCTTCGAGTTCAACATATATCTACACATGATTAAATTGCAGATATCTTTAAAAAGCCATTACCAACTCCTCGATTCCTTTTTCTAAGATCCAAGCTGCAGGTTGTTGCCCGTCCTTAGCTTGCGGGGGCATGTTAGACCAGACTAGATTGGATGGGTCTGTCTAATTGTATAGATGGGCCGTACCCATTAAGTTATGTGTTAGTTGCTTAATCTCTAAGCTATGAAATTAGTATAAATACACATACAATCTAATGTACAAATCACAATTACAAATTACATATAATAAAATGGACTAAGAAAATACCCAACAATTATATCATAATAAGCCGAAAAATTTGGGCTAGTCCAATAGGCTTATAAGTCCACAAATAAGCTTAATCAAGCACCCCGTCGCTTACGGGGGTGCTTGTAGGCTTACAAAACTTTGTCTAGTATTAAAGTGTATAAATAGGATTTGCTTATCTAAACATAGCCTTACACAACCCCTCAAGTTATTTTTTATCTCTTGCAAAGGTGTCTCGACCTCATGGTTTTTAGGCGGGTAGACCGGTTCAACCGGGAATCGACGAAGCCACCATTTCGGTAACAATAGCTGACCCGCTGGTTCAAACCTAGCGAATCCCGATTAAAACACGGTCAAACGGGTTAAACTCGGCTAAACCGGTGAGATCCGGTCAAAACCGATGAAACCCGGTCAAAACGCGGTTAAAACCGGTCACAACCCGGTCAAAACCGGTAAAACCTGTCAAAATCGGTCAAAACCGGTTAAATCCCGTCAAAACCGGTGAAACCCGGGCACAACCCGGTCAAAACCGGTGAAGCCCGAGTTGTTATTATCCGTTATGTTTTACTATCAATCGAGCCTTTTTGTAACTTCATCTTGTGAGCTGTTTGCTAAGTTCTGCAAATTACCTGACACACCGACTCAACTGATGTTAGTAACAAGAATGCTACCCATAGCCTGTGAATCGGATGATATAATGCTTATCGCCCCTAAATCATGCAAAATGTCTTCAGCAGCAATAGTTTAGCTCGGATCTGTGACTCGGAAAAGATACATCATTAGGTCTATTCTTATCAAGATGCTCGTCTATAGTATTCTTAGTGTAAGGACGTGTTGGATTCGTAGATGACGGTAGAACGTTCTTAACACCACACTTTGATGATATCAAGAGCATGACCACCTCCTGCTCCTTCACTAGAACAAAAAGAACAGAAACGAAAGATTCAGTTACACATTAGCAGAATCGACATATGCACTTATCATTTTATTTAAGTGCCTAATAAGCGGTAAGACAAAGCTCTTATCTGTGGTACGTATGAATTGTTCTATCTTTAAATGCAGCGATTGTATGTTCATGTTCAACGAATCCAGATTCATTCAAGGTGTCAGTATGGATATTAACTTGGCAAAATAAACGACATTTGAAGTAACTAGAAATTTTATTTTCTCTAAAAGCTGTAAGAAAAAGCGATCTGGATGTCATATTGCTCTGCGACAGTCAAACAATTATCTATAGCCGCAGGAGTGGTCCCCAATCCTCATGGAGCTTCAGTCCCATTGCGCTATGTAGCCCTTCTGGTATAACGCTAATTCCCTGAAAGACAAACATCGTCTCATATAATGAGGAAGACGTCCCTAATTGTATACATGTTAACTGCATGCTTAATTGTATGATATTACGGATGAAGAAGGTATACTTTCCCAGTGAATCCAAAATTCATCGGTATTCCATCAGTGGCTTGAAGCATAAGTTTCATATGTACAGATCCAGGGGTACAAGTAGTTGCACGTGTCCCTTCAGCAGGTCCGGTCCCGCCTCCTATCATTGTCGTTATACCTACACACCATCACATCCAAGAAACCAAATAAGCGTTGGGAAATCATGTTGAGATCTTACGACTTGAGATCTTACCACTTTCTATTGCTTCGTATGCCAACTGAAGGCAAATAAAGTGCACGTGACAGTCTATGGCGTCAGCTGTCACTATCTTCCCTTCTCCGGCTATGATCTCTATGCTAACCCCAATGATCATCTTACTAAAGACACCATTCATGGCATCAGGATTCCCTGCTTTCCCGATAGCAGATATACAACCTCCTTTGATACCTATATCTGCTTTGAAAATTCTAGTATAATCAATTATCAAAGCATTCGTTATAACGGTATCCTGACAATCAGTCGCAGAGTACCCTGAAGCTTGCCCCATTCCATCTCTTATAACTTTTCCTCCACCAAATACACACTTATCACCATAAACAGCGAAATCTTTTTCAACTTCAGCAAACAAATCGGTATCACCAAGACGAATTTTGTCTCCGACAGTAGGACCGTAGATATTAGTATATGCCTCACGAGTTGTTTTACAAGCCAGTGGAGATCCGTCTACACTAATACCATTACTGAAATCAAATGACAACCATCTATTAGACATATCATTATGCAACAGCGAAGAAATCGGAATATGATCTTTTGATTTCTTAACTGGTACTAGTGTCGGTTATATTGCCAAATCCTCTTGCGTTTACAGATTCCATCACGGTTTTGACATTTGCATCGTTGAGAAAGTTGTCTGCAAAGTGACAGATTTTGCATCTCCTAGCTAGAAATATCCGATTCAAATTTGATTCGATTCGAACTAAAAGTATATTTCGGAATACATGACAAAAGGAAATAAGTTTCAATATCAGACCTCAAATCTGGTGGCTGTTCCTGCCGGTATATTCAACCTCATGCCATATGCTTTTCTACGATCAAAAATCAAACATGGATTGACCTCAATAAAATGATAATGGCTGCCAACCTGAAAATTTCGAAATGGTTCAGTTTAGCAAACAACGCGCCTTAATATCAGTCTATTTTTGAAGTAGTGAAGACTGTATGAAAAATATTGGAAATGTATCAAGGAAAACACCTGTATTGGTCTATCTCCGTCGTTAGTTACTTTAAGGATTACAGCTTCCCATCCTGAATTAAGCAATATATTCCCATTTCTAAGGATTAGTTCACCAGGAATCTTCACCTTTTATAATTGGAAACTTTTCAAGTGAAGGAACTGCAGAAGCAACAAACTCCAATTAGCGCCCTCAAAGATAAATATAGCAATTATTATCCCATAGTGGCTCTTATTATGGACAACGTTGTTATCTATTAACAATGAAATATAGACCAGCAGTTATGTGTTGTAAGATGAATCTCGGATGATGAAAGTACAAACTGCTTACTTGGAAGAAAAGAGCCATGTAAAGCCAGCTCCAAATTTCCATTTTCGCTTGATATTGGATCATGTATGGTAATTAACTTTGTACCATCGGGAAAGGTTCCCTCAACCTGAACAAAGTTCAGTAAGATGGTTCTGTTAAATCTTAAATATACAAGGTTGAATTATCAAGAAACATTGACATCAAATGCAAATTAAGTCACCTGCACAGAATCTAAAAGGTGTGGGACTGTTGGAAGAACTTGTCTCCTGTCGATTAAGAAAAATATGTAAGATTTATGTCCTAACATGCAGCTCACTATTAAATACGAAAACTTATAGCCACCAACGGGAGTATGGGAAGTATATTCGATATCAGTTTGGAAATGTATCCATCCACTATTGGATATAAACTTGTGTAATTCATCAAGTAATCTTGAGCTTTCATTGGCTAAGTTCAACTGAATCACAAAGATACAACCACTATGAAAAATACGTCTGCTTCTTGAGGAAATGGGATCTTAAAAACTACGGGAAACAAAATTAGTTATAGGGAAATCCTAAAATAAAATCTATACTAAAATACGGGGAACAGAATCAGGTATCGGGAAACCTAAATACTAAAAATTAAGAAAATAAATGCTAAATTAAATTAAAAATCAAAATTAAATTCTAATTAACTTAATTTGAAAAATAAAAAAAACTAGAATTAAAACGGAGGTCGTTTGAATGTAAAACGAAAAGAAACGGTAAAACGCACCCGGTAAAACGGGTCTAAGACTGAAATTTAAGAAAAATTAAGCCTACACTAAATTTTAATTTTTCCTAGACACATAAATAAAATAAAATTTTTGTAAAAAAGAAAAATATTTTTTTATTAATTTTTGGATTTTTTTTATGAATTTTTAAAGATTAATAACTAATTAAAACTAAGAAAATAGAAAAAGACAAAAAATAAAAGTTATAAAAATTCTGAAAAAATAAAATTAAATAAAGAAAAAGTTAACAATTCTAAAAGATATAAAAATGCCCGAAAAAAGTTACTGAAAAATTAAAGTAATTAAACTAATTAAAAATTAAACCTAATTTATATAATTAAATTATATACACTAAAAACGTTAAACATAGGACTAACATAAAGGACCAACAAGGACAACGAGTAACAATAAAGCTAAAGTGGGACTAACAATTAATAACTATAAAAGACAAAATACAACAAACAGTCCTGAAGTGGACCCCAATTACAAAAGGTCCAAAGTGCTTATTTGACAAAAGTCAAATAGCAAACTTGTAGAGTGGCTTCTTGGAAGCATTTATCATAAAAGGTGCATAAGCTGAAGTTCCACTAAATAACCAGAAAAGTAATTATTGATGCTTGCAGAAAGCTAAATAATCTTATGGCTTATTTTTCTTGGCTTTTTAAATTTTAATAGGGATAGGGGAGTCCTAATTATAAGCTATGGAAATCTAATAAGCCCTAAAATAAGCTAGAAATGATTTAAGCTATAGTGATAATCTTAAAAGAAAACAGAAAAAGGGCTACTTTGAGCCTAGAATAAGCTAAGCTAAAGGCTGAGATAAGCTATAATAATTTGGGGACTTAAAGAACAACTAATAAGCTATAAATAAAAGCAATAATAACTAAGAGCTTAATACAAAATAATCTAGCAAAGGTGTGCTGAATCTAGGTGCTCAGCACCAGGGGAAATGCAAGGCAGTGGCTTAAGGGCTTTTTGGGCTTATGAAATAAGCTCTCATGAGCTTTTTACCTAAAACCAACCCCAAACAGATGAACAAGGGTGGCAAATGAGCTTATTTTCAGAACATAAGCCATCAAAAAGCAAGGAAACTCAGCAGTACTAACAACAGTACTACCAGTATTAACTACCAGTACTAACTTAAAGTTAGTACTGCTAGTTATAAGTTAGTACTGTTAAGTTAAGGTGAGTACTGTTAGCCTTAACAAAACACAATTAAACAGGAAATAAGCAAATAAGCTAAAACAGGATGTGCTTAAGCTGTCTACACAGCTTAAGAGGTTTAGCTCAATTTGTGGCTTATAAAATTTTGACAGAAAGCAAAGGAGACTTAAAAACTTATTTTTACACTAAAAAGATTGATCAAAGTGGCTTATTAAACTCCACACACTCAGCCAAAGTTGGCTGAGTGGTTACAACCCATTACAACCCCCATATGACCCATTTTGGGGTCTAAACCAAACACCCCCTTAATTTATAAATTCGGGTTTTTAGCCCTTTTTCAATGAAGTAAAGGGGTAAGACAAGTGTTATTAAGTTGAACTTAACAACTTTTACACATGGTTATGCAAGTTTAAACAGAATTGGTGGCTTAACTTACACTTTAAATTTTGATAAATGCAATAACACAAAAAACTCTTATCTTTTATTAAAACTGGAAATAATACAACACAAACTTAAAATAAACTGAGTACAATACTTTTTAAGAAAACTTAACTAAATTTTACACTAAGAAAAGAAAAAACAGGGGATGGTTCTTCGGCTTGGTTTCTTTTCTTTTATACAAGTCTCTCAGCCTTCCTTGGTCTTCTCAATGTGTTAGTTGTGTGTGTAGAAAGTCTTCACACACTTCTCAGCCCTTGGATTGCAATGTGCTACCTTATAACTCATCTTAGCCATAGATGGGGTCTCGGGTTGTGTAAGATTGCCAGGGTGGAGGTTATAAGGGTTATGGGGAGGTGGGAACGGGTAGGGGGTTAGCTGTGAGTGTACTAGGGAGGTGGTTTGGGAGTGAAACCGTGGGAAAGGGATGGTTTGGGTTTGGCGGGAAGGTGGTTACAGTACCCTGTTGTGGTTCAGGTTTAAATGGGATGTTTGGGGAAGAGGCAACTTTGGCCCTTGTTCTTTGGTTCTCTTTTCATTTCTTATTAAGCCGAGCCCTCATACTTTCTTCTCTTGTTCATTTTCTCTAAGCCGAGTTTTAGTTATAAAAGAGTTTGGAAAGTGACAGATTTGGTCCCTCTGATTTTTATAACAAAAGAGGGATTAAAAGAGTTTTGGTAAATTGCAAAAATGGTCCCTCTGGTTATAAAACAAAAGGAAGTGGAAGGGTTTTGGCAAATTGCAAAACCAGCCCTTGTGTTTGGTTTTTCTATTTTTCTTTTTAAAACAACTTTCAAACTTGGCATTTTTGGCCCTTTTCTTTATTTTTTTCATTTTTAATTATAAAACAAGGTTTTTAACATTTACATTTTTGGCCCTTGAGTTTTATAAAAAAGATGTTTTGGGCTTGGGTTTTGTGATTGGGCTTTTTCAAGGCCCACTAAGGTAGGTGATGGGTTTTGTGTGTACAATGGCTGAGATTGGCTGTAACTGGGCTAAGATTGGGCCTTCAAAGTCTTCATAGTCTTTGTCAAATGCACACAAATGGGCTGTTGTAATTGATTGAGGGCCCATTTGGTCTTCACAGTCTTCATAATTATACTATTGGGCTTTCCCGGCCCATCAGATGGGTTAAGATTGCATCTAATAGTATTCTTCAGTTCCGGCTCCGGTTTGACTGTTGATTCTTCTGGATTGACTTTGACTTTGACTTTTTTGGTCTTTGGCCTTGATTTTTCACAGTCTTTTCCATTCCATGCTCAGTTTTGTCATTTTGGCTCTATTTTCTGTCTTTTTGTTGATATCCACTTCCTGCACAATACAAATGCAAAACAAACATATATTTGGCAGTTTTTGTCTGTTTTTGGTCATTTAAGCTCATTTTTAGAGGTAAAAGATATGTGTAATTAAGCACATATCAAATCCCCCAAACTAAGGTATTGTGTGTCCTCACGCAATGTTATGAAGTAAACACGTAAGCCCCGTTTTCACCATTTTCTGAATTTACACTAACTACAACTAATATTTTTGGATTTTCTCATTTTTTAACAAGTTTGACTTTCTTTATTTATTAAAACTGGGATCATAGAATGAGAAGCCTCCGTAGAGTGATCTACGGATGTCCTTGCGGATAATTTCATCGTCCTCGATTTTTCACAAGTTCCAAGCTAAGCAATTAAACAAGATCATTGTCGATATAAGTTTAGATGTTAAGCCCTCATACTTATGACTTGTGAATTTTCAACTCCCAACATGGATATACGATTGAATGCGTGTACTCATTTTAATTTAACCATAGATCAACTTATTGAAATGAATTAGGACGCTTCTTCATTTGAATAAGGAAATTATAAATCCCTGAACTATGAATTTATAAATTCTCAGTTACAAGGGGTTGGACGCTTCTTTTTGTAAGTGACTAATTATAAATAAGTAGGCTTAAATATATAACATACGTACAAATAAGTTTCTTTCAATCCGTTTGTACAAATACTTTCCTTTTCTTCACTTAAACATTATTACCTTCATCATCTGTTCATTTCAAAATCTGTATCTCACATGATTAGCAACTCTCTTAAAAATTCATAATCATTCCTTGACATCACTCATTTCATGATCTTCGTATTCTAAAATTTTCTATTATATTCTGCAACGTAATAACA